>OW679197.1:172949556-173094634 GCA_940337035.1 Agriotes lineatus | reverse complement strand
ACTCATATCCTTTATATGCTGCAATGGTAAATCGGTATTCGAGATACAGAAGGTGTCACCGGCGGCCGATTTTCCTTATCTCTTCATTTCGGCCGCCGGCGACAAATTCTGTATCTCGGATACCGATTTACCATTGGAGCATATAGAGGATATGAGTCCACGTGTACCACGGCCTGGACTCGCCTACTTTTGCCAGCCAGAACATATGATATCATATCATAGGCGTAGCAGATTTTCTGCAACTTCTATTTAAATCGAATAAGCAAGGCGTTCCTTACTATACAACCATCATAGAGCGTACATTATTTGACAATGAAAAGTTTATTAGCTTTGTGTAGAGCCCAATCTCTGACATTAAATACAGCACTTCTAGACTAATTCGACAGAAACAAAGAACAGCAATGCTAGGTCCATAACAGAACGGCACTGCAAGTGACTGAAGGCCCGCGTCTGAGATTCAGTCGCCGTGTCTGAACAGACTCAGATTCTGAATCCCGCATTCCGAATCTGGGATACGGAATCCCGTGTGTTCAGGGCCTCAGTCGCCGTGTCTGAACAGACTCAGATTCTGTATCCCGCATACCGAATCTGGGAAACGGAATCCCGTGTGTTCAGGGCCTTAAAACTTCGTTTGTCATTACAAAAAAAGCGAATGGGATATGACTAAGGGCTCAGTTCACTATTGGTGACCTCGTTTTTACAGGAAGCCTCTATTTTTAAAATTATAAACACTCTGCGCCTATGCGATTTAACCGACGGCACATATAATTAGAAACCTACATGTGTTGGCGTCATGCTGAATAGCTGGGGCCTTGTCTTTAGTCGATAATGATCTAGCACGTTCGCCGCTGGATAATATTGAAACGACTAACGATATGTCCCTGAAGGCAGCACAAAATAAGGAAATATGACACCCAAATTGTAACAAGGGCCTACAAACATATAAATGTAGAAGAACTATAACATAAATACAAAAATATCACAGATCATTCCAAAGTAATAAATACTTAAATACCTGATTGGAGGCATCAAATCGAAACCTTACTTATAACTACTCAAATGCTTTCACGGACCATACATAAATAATACTGTAACGACTAGCAGCCACCGGAAGCGGTGACATCACCGTCTGCTTGGTCATCGTTCCCGAACGTTCCACAGGGCGACTCATCGATGAATCGTCGGGATTTTCCAGCAACTTCTGAATTCTAGAATGGTTTTTTGACTGGGTATAAAGTGGATCGACCGATCGTGATTCATTGTGGCCGCAGTAGTCCTATAGTTCACGTCGTACATAAATGTTAAAAATAAATATCGCTCGGTTTACTTAATTATTGTTAATTATTAGTTTTGTTTACATAAGTATTTAGTGGACATTTATCGTAAATAAATTCCGAACCCTATTTAAAACGTTAAATCGTTACAATTGGTGTGAGGTGTGGGGTATTGTTTAATATCAAAAAAAATTATAAATAAATAATTAATAGAGTTGTGTTATAAATAAATTAGTGGAAGTGCATCATGGCTGCAAAAAAATTGATGGAATTAGAAGTAGACGAGTTGAGAAGGGAGCTAGAAGAACGAGATGAAGATTCTACTGGAAAGAAATCAAACCTGCAGGAACGTCTTCGTAGAATTCTTTTAGGAGAGGTTCAAGATCCAGAGACTTTCATGTTCAATGTCCAGGTTGATGTGCAGTAACTAATGGGAAAATTAGAATCTAAATTGCTAGAAAATTCTAGAACTCTGAAGGATGAAATGCTAGAAGATTCTAGAACTCTGAAAGATGAAATGCTCGAGAATGCTAGAACAATGAAAACTAAATTAGTGGAATGTGTAGAATCGAAATTGATGGAAAATTCTAGTAGTTTGGAGTCTAAATTGCTAGAAAATTCTAGAATTCTGAAGAATGAAATGCTATAAAATTCTAGAACTCTCAAGGATGAAATTCTAGAAAATTCTAGAACTCTGTAGGATAAAATGCTAGAGAATTCTAGAAAATTGAGAGAAGAATTAATGGAAACATCTGGAACATTAGCCAAGGTGCAGGAAACTTGTAGAATATTCGACAGGAAACTTAAAGAATTGAAATGTAAGATGAGAGCTCTAAAATATGAAGACACATTTTCTAGTGAGTTCGTAACGCCGACATTTCAAGAATCAAAAGTAGTAGTCCCTGGACGTCAAGAGGTACCAACCTACGATGGGAAATTTCCCTTGGAAGAGTATCTAACATTGTTCGAGACGTTGTCCATGGTTTATGGTTGGACTATCAGTGTGAACGCGTCCATGCTCAGTACATCTCTACGTGGGGATGCTTTGAGGGTGTTACAAACAATACCCAAGGAAGAGAGGCTGAATTTCACACAATTAGTCGCTCGCCTAGAGATGAGATATGGACAGAAACATATGGGACAAGTATATCGTTATCAACTAAGAGACAGATTTCAAAAGCCGAATGAGACCCTCCAGGATTTCGAAGTAGATATCGTGCACTTAGTACGGATCTTTTATCCGGAAGCGGGGGACGATATATGTGAGAGCCTATCTATAGAACGGTTCATTGATGGGTTGCGAGATGTCGAGACACAGCAAGCTATTAAGCTTGCTAGGCCTAAAACCATTAGAAATGCTCTGACACAAGCTCTCGAATACGAGGATGTTAAACAGTCAATCAAGGGACAAGCTCGTATTCGAGCAATTGTCCAGCTAGTTTTGAATGCACTCGATAGAAGATCAAGTAAGAATGTAAAAGCTGGCGGAAAACTAAAGCGGGTTGGTGAGAAGGGGCAGACATCAACCGGTGGTACTGAAACCCCCGAGATAGTCGTCCAGGTAGCAACTGCCGAGGACCGTGCTGGAAGTGTCTTCGTGGATGGCAAGATCAACGGACGAGCACACCGGATGCTATTTGATACTGGAGCTACGAAGACAATAGCGAAGGCTAACATCTTTAAATCCAAGCAAGACGTTGTAGCAACGCAATGGCGACTTCGAACTGCTACAGGCGATTGGGCGAAGGTTCACGGGGAGGTGCGCGCCCAAATCACCATTGGAAATGCCACTTTCAAACATAAAATTATAGTGGCGGATATAGAAGAAGACATCATACTTGGAATGGACATCATAAAAAAACATGGTTTCAAATTCGCTCTGCAAGCCGGTGTGTTGGAAGTTGCTAATGAGGAACTGGTGCTTCAAGATAAAAAAACGTTAAAGTGCGTGTGATTTTGGCAGGAGATGTGACGATTCCCGAGCGTAGTGAGATGTTGGTAAACGGAAGAACGGACGAAGATGGATGTATGTGGTCTGGACAAGTGACAATCTTAGAACCAGAATATAGTGATAGAGGAACGGGACCTGGTGTGTTAGTTGCCAAAACTGTTGTTAAAACTAATTCTAAGATACCAGTACGTCTGATGAACATCAACCACTACCCGGTAACTCTCAAGGAAGGTACGGTCTTGGGCTGCTGCTCATCGGTTGCATCCATCGTGCATCCATTCCAGAATATAAAGACTTCTTCTGTTGTACCGTGTGAACAGCTGGATAATTTGATTGCTACTGCAAGTCAAGGATTGTTGCCGGAACAAAAGGCGAGGGTGAAAGAGCTAATAAAATGATACTCCGACGTGTTCGAATGGAAGAATAGCGCCAAAGGAAAGACTAATAGCGTCCAACATAACATTGATACGGGCGAATCAAAACCTATTCGCCAAGCACCTAGAAGGTTACCTTTGGCCAAATACCAAGAAGCTGAGCAAATCATTAGCGAAATGAAACGAGATGGAGTGATTGAAGAGTCCAACAACCCATGGGCTTCACCTGTGGTATTGGTGAAGAAGAAAGATGGTTCCACTCGATTTTGCGTTGATTATCGACAGTTGGTCAAAGTTACGAAGAAGGACAGTTACCCTTTACCACGGATTGACGATACCTTAGATACACTTGCGGGATCAAAAATCTTTTCAATTTTGGATTTGAAGAGTGGATATTGGCAAGTGGAAATGGAGAAGGATCGTGAGAAAACTGCATTCACTGTAGGATCAGGGTTATGGCAGTTTACGGTAATGTCTTTTGGCCTATGTAGTGCCGCTGCTACGTTTGAACGTTTAATGAAATCCGTATTGAAAGGGTTGTCTTGGAAAACTTGCCTGGTATATCTGGATGATATAATTGTGGTGGGAAAAACGTTGGAAGACCATGTCAAGAATTTGGAGAACGTTTTCCAAAGGTTGAGGAGTGCCAACCTGAAGTAAAGTCCAAAGAAGTGTAACTTGTTCAGAAAAGAAGTCAATTATTTGGGCCATGTTGTGTCTGGAGGAGGAGTGGCCGCTGATCCAGAGAAGATCAGAGCTGTCAAAGAATGGCGAATACCTAAAGACAAGCATAATGTGAGGAGTTTCCTTGGGCTTTGCACATATTATAGAAGATATGTGATGATCGTGATTGACCGAAGAAGGCAGAAAGTTTGACTGGGACCATGATTGTCAAAATGCTTTTGAACAGCTTAAAGAAGCCTTAATAAGTGCTCCAGTGCTGAGCTATCCTTTGCCAGAAGGCAAGTTCATCCTCGATACTGATGCGAGTAACGTTGGCATTGGCGGAGTGTTATCCCAAGAACAAGATGGCCAAGAAAAGGTCATTGGGTATTTTAGTAAGGTGTTGTCAAAGCCAGAAAGAAATTGCTGTGTGACCAGAAAGGAGCTGCTAGCAGTGGTCAAAAGTGTCGAGCATTACTACAAGTACGTCTATGGAAGAAGATTCCTCATAAGGACGGACCATGCGGCATTGAAATGACTTCTGCAGTTCAAGAATCCAGAAGGGCAGGTGGCGAGATGGATTGAGAGACTGCAGGAATATGATTTAGAAATTGAACACAGAGCCGGAACTAGTCATCGCAATGCTGATGCATTATTAAGAAGACCTTGTTTTTTGGAGTGCACCCACTGCAGTCGTGTGGAGGACAAGTATGGCCACGTTATACGAACAACTGTTATAGACGATCAATGGCAGCTTGAAGATCTTGACAAGGATCAAAGTGAAGATTCAGAATTAGGCCATTTGATGAAGTGGATAAGTCGTGGTTCCAGACCAACTTGGGAAGAAGTATGTCCTCAGTCAACCAATTCGAAAACGTATTGGGCGCAATGGAAATCAATCAGGATGAATGATGGACTTTTGAAGCGTGTCCTGGAAATTGAAGATGGTACACATCAAAAGTTGCAGCTATTGGTCACAAGAAGGAGGGTGCCTGAAGTGTTGAAGCAGCTGCATGATGGTGTATCAGGTGGTCACTTGGGCGTCAAGAAAATGCTGGAAAAGGTGCGCCAAAGATTCTATTGGGTGAATTGCAAAGACGGCGTGAAAGAATGGTGTCGAAAATGTACCACATGTGCTGCGAGCAATGGACCACATAAGAAAAAGAAAGCTCCTATGCGCCAATATAACGTAGGAAGTCCTTTCGAGAGAATAGCAATAGACATATCCGGTCCGTTTGCATTAACAGATGATGGTAACAAATATATCCTGGTGGCCATGAACTACTTCAGTAAATGGGTTGAAGCATATGCGCTTCCAAACCAGGAAGCTTCGACAGTCGCTGAAGTATTAGTGAAGGAGTTCATCAGTCGATTTGGGGTGTCCATGGAATTGCATTCCGATCAGGGAAGAAATTTTAAATCTGCTATTTTCCAAAACATCTCTACACTGCTAGGAATACGAAAAACTAGAACAACTGCTTTGCATCCGCAGTCTGACGGAATGGTAGAAAGAATGAACAGGACAGTTGGAAAATACATGTCAAATGTTGTGTCTAATCACCAAAGGGACTGGGACCAGTATATCCATCCGTTCTTGCTGACGTACCGCTCTTCAGTACATGGAACCAGTGGACAGACGCCTGCAAATGTTCTTTTTGCAAGAGAAATTAGCAAAACCATTATGAAGTTTCGGGACGAAACAGTCTTAAGGAAAGGGCAGTGTAACGACTAGCAGCCACCGGAAGCGGTGACATCACCGTCTGCTGGGTCATCGTTCCCGAACGTTCCACAGGGTGACTCATCGATGAATCGTCGCGATTTTCCAGCAACTTCTGAATTCTAGAATGGTTTTTTGACTGGGTATAAAGTGGATCCGACGTCCAGTGTTGGTATATGGGAGGGATATTCCCTTTTTCGTGGGAATTTTTAAGGACTGTGGGAAAGGGGGAATTTTTTTAAATAATTCCGCTTTTGGAGGGAATTTTCCTATATTTTACATACTAACTCTAAAAATGTATTAAATAACTACTATTATCTAAAAAACTAAAAATTTAGGTTTTTATCCTAAAAAATTTTAAAAAGAAGAGAATCTAAGATTTGAAAACGTAGTTTTTATTAATTATGCAAAGTGTGGCAGTAGACACAACTCGATGACCAGTCACCTGGAAGACCGCCTCGTCAACCACAAAACAATAACTACGTCAACTGTTTCTTACAAACAGTCAAAACAGCGTTGCCAAGTCTTTTATTGTGCAGCAGTAGAATATAACATTAAAAAGCGGTGAATCACAATATAGAGCATTTTAATAATTATTGAATAAAATATTTACTTATTTTTGTAGCTTTAAGTCTGAGAAGTAATTCTTATTAGAATACAATACGTTTATTTTTATATTTATGTACTTACATGTACAGTGTATATGTTTATTTTCTATAATTATTTGACGGGTAATTTGTTTTTGTTCTTTTGTAATAAAAGTTATGTTCAGTTAACGAATATTTTATTGTAGAATTTATTAACAATTTTCAAATTTATCACCAATAAGCGGGAGGGATTTTGACACCTACAGTGGGAATTATTTAATAAGGTAGAGGGAGCTGCAGTACACAGCATATACCAACACTGCGACCGATCGTGATTCATTGTGGCCGCAGTAGTCCTATAGTTCACGTCGTACATAAATGTTATAAATAAATATCGCTCGGTTTACTTAATTATTGTTAGTATTTAATTATTGTTAATTATTAGTTTTGTTTAAATAAGTATTTAGTGGACATTTATCGTAAATAAATTCCGAACCCTATTTAAAACGTTAAAATCGTTACAATACTTACAACTAGTACATAAATTGTAAGGAAACCTCGCTTCTAGTACGTCGTTTACTCAAATTATATCGGGAGCAATCGCTGCTTAGAATGGGTCAGAAAATTAATACAATGGAGCAATTCAGAATAAGTCAAGGTGAAATGGTAGAGCAATGACGATTTGAATTTATCCTTGAGATTAAACAATCAAACAATTTAATACTTGTATTAAGTTTAATTGTATGTACATTTAACAATTACTTTGTTAACTGGAAGTTAGTATATATTTATCAATTGCGTATCGATCTGATGATTATTATTTGGATTCTTATGTGTTTGGTTGTATATTGGTGAATATCGTTAATATTGTTGAATTGTTAATATTGTTTAATAAATTATTATTCTTATATTATATTGCTATGGTCCTTATGACTTTTATGAAAATTCTTAATTTTTTTAAATTTAATTTTACTCTTAATCTCAGGGTGTTATCAATTTTATTCTAACTCTTACCTTTTATCGTCACTGACGTACCTCGCAATTGTTGACTATTATCTCTTTGAGTTATAATTAGGACATACAAAACAAATATAACAAATTGATATAAGGCAATGTAATTATTTATTTATAACGATCTGTAATTTCAATATTCAGCAGTTGTCTTAATTTGGTAATTCAATATTTATGATAAAATTTTATTTTTCTGATTATACTGCATATATACATATTATTCAATCACAGTTTTCTATTTTTACACTGCACAGTTCTTTAGCATTTACATAACTTTCAATTAATAAACTAATGTTCTTTGGTTAAATTTTTGTGTCGTTAATATTCTGTTTTATCAATTTAATCAATTCAATACTTTTATATCGCAGTTATATTCAAGGGTAATACCACAAGTAGTGGATATATTTTTGACAAATATTTTGCGTTTAACTTTCACGAAACAAAATCATATCAAAAATGTCACGAGCCGAAGGCGAGTGACATTTAAGTGTGATTTTGTTGAGTGAAATTTGCAATAATTTCTATGGAAATGGCAAAATATTTAAAAAAATATATCCACTTCGAGTGGTATTTGGGACGACTATTTAACAATATTAGTACATAACGATTAACTTCATTAAAAAATAATCCAACAATTAATATTTATCCTCAATTAAATTCAGCGGAATACATCCAAAATACAACATTTTTAAATTTTTAATGCAAGCCAAACTTTGTTCACACAGTTTGTTGGTGTTTAGTTTTACGTAACCTAGCGATATCACTAAGGACAGAACATCGTTGGTAAGCGATATTTCGCAACAAAGCTATTTAGTTTTTGAGTACGTACATTGTTTTGTGAATATTTTGCATGGTGCCCAATATTCAGTGATATACTGCTGTTATTGATTGAAAAAAAGCAAATGTCTGCAATATGATTGGCTTATATGTTATAGTGTTGAATAGTCTTTCATAGTCGTTATTTTACTCAGATCTCGTAATTAAATCTGTTAAAATTTTATCCACTTACATTTTTATACTTTTCCTTCTTCGAGCTCTAAATTATTCTTTTCTAATTTACATCTCGACTGCAACCCCTCTTACAATTCACAATCTTATTTACTGGGCACTACTTAATTTAATGCCAATTTTTAAATTGTACTTACTAGTAATTATTTTATTTGAATTGAATTTCTAGGATCACATTTTCATTATCAATTTTTTTACTCCCAAAACTGTACACATCTTTTGATATTATTCTTATTTATATCTTTTAAAACCATGCAAAATTAAATATAAAAATTTACACATTCTTGTTATCCATCGAAGGTGACGTTTCAGCTAAAATGTCATATGTTTAACTTTTTCCCAAATTGTGTCTGTCACCAATTAGCATCATCTTGTGCAACAATAACCCTTTTAACTGGCAAATATGTAAGAAACAAAGTTATAGTATATCCTTTCTAATATTATTTACTTTTGCAGATACAACCTAATTTATATAATTTGGCTCTAAATTTAGTCACCAACCGAATTTTAGTTACATTTGCCTTCAACGAATGGAGAGTTCGCTGGTATCGTTTACCATTTCACATGTATTTTAACTATTACATATTATTCTTTCTGACTGATCTTCGTTTCAGCAATGGATTAACACAATTTTCTGAAAAACTGTACCCATTGTATGAAATAGAATTTTTAATGATAAAACCGTGCTGCTGGACATAATATCCTTTTTATTTGTATTTTCATGAAGTTGCATGTTAATTATAATGCATTTGAAAATGCTCTGCCGTTAGATAATTGCAATTTTTTTAACGGGACGCAAAATATGGCTACGTTTTTTTACGTTTAAAGTTGCGAATACTGTCTCGCTTTCAAGTTTAGTGGACACTCCCATTTATCGATAGTAGGATACATTTAAAAGAATATACTGCATCATCTTCCGCTTTGATCTGTATAGTGGCAGTGTCATCTCAAAAAGCCTTGACAAAACTTTTCGTTCAAGATGTGGTGGACAATGAACATGTGCTGAACTTCGGTAGATATTCCCGAAATACCGATGTCCATTCTTCAAGCAAAACTCTGCGAAGCTATTAGTTCCGTTTTGAGCTAGGAGTTTAATTTTGGGAAAACATTCATCCAACGCTTAACTTTAGCGGCGGTCGCTGTGATAAAGGCGCAGGGTCTGCGACTACCTGTGATTAGGGTGACCACCTTTCAATTTATACAAACCCTGAGATTCTTCGTAAGTAAAAAAGGAGTTTTCTTCAATGAGAAATACAGAATGTTTAAAAACAGCAAAAAGCAAGTAAAAGCCATGTTTTTATTTATTTCTATTGATGGTTAGCAAATAACGGGTGTCCCAAAATTCACGCAAGATTTGAATTGTGCACCATTTGTGCGGTAAAGTGTGGCCAACGAAAAAAAAGACAGCGTGACAGCTGACAATTCAGGGTTATTTAAAAAGGAGCGCTACACGAAATCACAACGCGTGTTCAATGTGGAGCAATATTTTATTAATATATTTTTAAAATTTTAATTAATTAATTAATTTTAAAAATGCAAGATATAGATGTGGACGTCATGTGGTTTCAACAAAACGGTGCCACATACCAGCCCGAGACACAATTCAATTACTGAATGAGTCATTTCCTGGTTGTGTAGTTTCCCGTTTTGGCCGCCCAGATTATGCGATTTAACGCTGTTGAACTTTTTTCTTTTGGGTTTTTTGAAGTCTAAGGTTTATGCGAACAAGCCCACGACCACCCACGCCTTGAAGGAGAAAATTGAGCGCTGTATCAACGAAATTCAGCCACATTTATGCGAAAAGGTCATGAATATTTTCGACAAAAGGGTGCGTATATGCTAGCAAAGCGGTGGAAGCCATTTACCCGATATGCCGTTCCATGCATAACCTTATACTGTATACTTTATGAATCAATAAAAAATTTACAATTTGCAATTAAAAAACTGTGTTATCTATCAAAATTGCTCCTACCGTGAATTTTGGGACACCAGTTATAATGCAAGGTGTAACTGAAATACTTGTCCATATCGAACGTCGTACTAAACACGGATTGTTTCTGCTTGTTCTGCATGTATTCAAAATGAAACATCAACAGACGGTTTGCACATCGAAGTGTCAACAATCGATGACGCAGCTAAAGAGATTATAAAACAGTGCAAGAAGGCACAGATTATGCAAAGAGCATACGAGAAGCAACCTCAGAATTACTGAAGATTACAAGAAGGTGCTGGTGGCATGTTACTCAGTATTTATTAACTAAAAATAAAAAGTACGACCAATTGTGAGGTTATAGCTTCTTGAATGACATTTACAAAAACAATTAAAAATTATGATCAAAGAATGTACACTTACAGATAAACAATTGTAAATCATGGTGCTATGGTGACCTAGGGAGCTTTCCAGGAAGCAAATACAATCTCGGTGTCCTTTGCGAAAGCCGGAAAAGAGATCGGCGTGCTTTCAAGAAAAACACATAAGAGTTAGCGTCCTTTTGCACTTGAAAAGCATATTCCAGGTTAGCCAAACTACTTGATTATTATAAAAGCATTGTTATAATTTACCTGAGGTGAACTGATTGATTGTTGGTTAATTTGTTGTCAACATACGCTGAATTTTCTGTTTCGAACAGTTTTCTTTGGGATTTTATGGTTATCTGTCATTCGTCAGAATTGAGCATTTGCCATACAATGGTTAAATTCATCAACAGTGTAATAATTCAACCCTGCAGATAAGAGTCTCAAATTGGTAGCCGGCGCAAGAGCTTTAATAAGTTGGAAATGGATAAAATATAGAAAGAGCAACATAACTTTATTACAGTAAAGCATAATTAAACAATCATATTTTTAATTAGCTAGAGAGAGGCAATAAAATTCAAACTAAGCTTTATGTAGTGGATCAATTTTATTTATTTATTGTATTAAAACATTACAAGTAATATTAGAATATAGAGTTAATATAATAGTAAAGCATTACAATATTATTATTTTTTGTCACGATCTTATTTTTATGAATATAACCGACTTACGGTGAAGTTAATGTTAGACATTATTACAAAATTAGCGTAACCCGGAGAAATTATAGCAAAACCCGGAGTCCGGAGATTTGACGTTGAAACCCTGAGACTCCGGGTCAAACCCTGAGAGGTGGCCACCCTACCTGTGATATACCCATTTTTTCGCCGCCAATTTACGAACTACTTTCTAGCTAAGTTTTTTATGATTTATTGTTGTCTTGCATATATAATTTACCATTAAATTGAAATGTGTTTTATGTACCTAGAATACGAATCTTTGCTTGTGTAAATTACGGTGAGTTTCGAAATATGTTTAAAGGAAGCTTATTGTATGAAACAAGTTTGAGGGTATGCCATCTATTCGCAGTGCAATAACACTTTCACTGTTCTGCATCGGTTTATCAATATTGTTATCTCCTGTGGAATTATTTTGCCGGGCCGTCGCCTCGGCTAGCTTTACTAAGAATGCGATGAATTTCGTAGAACAATTCTGTTGTGGCCACAGCTGCAAGGTAGACCTCCTTCAGATATAATTTTATGAATATTATGAATGGAGTTCCTCGAAATTTCCTACGGTATTTTGATTTGCAAAGTGCAGTGCAGTTCCGCATGTTTTGCAGCTAAGGTCAGAAATGAGGTAAGGTATAGCAACTAAATAATCGACTTAAGGCTGCTCACCCGTTTGAAGCATGGTTCGATTTGAAATGGGCGTTGCACTTTTGCTTGTGCTTATTTAGTGCGAAGGTGAACATACGTTTAGCTATCTCGATGAATTTTTGTACGCAAGGAAAGAGGATAGCGGCGCGAACTCGATACCCACACGTTTTCCTTGTAATTTATGGTCCTGTTATCGTCCAAGCCCAATGCCAATTGGTTCGGTTGTCACACTGACAGGCATCCGTCAACCCCAGGTGGACTACATACACTGCGTTCGGAAAGGTACATCTGACAGCTCTGTTTCCTCGAAATCGTTCATTCATCTCACTTCCACCCGCGCCGATGACTATTATATAGGCGCTTTCCTTTCATCCATGGGAGCAGCTCGGAGCGGCTCCAAACTCTCGCGCACCTCGTTCCTTTCACAAGGGCGTTTAACCTCGGAGTCGCTCTGGGCTTATTTCCCCTTTCCTCTCAAGGACCAGCTCGTTGGTCGGGGCGCGAAGCCACAGCCAGCCAGCATGGCATACTTTTAATTTTTAAAAGGCGCGAAGGCGAAATCATTTGGGGTTAGGTGCAACTTCTCCCTGGCTTTAGGTGCTGTGCTAAATTTTTTGAAGAAAAAATGTCATCATTGAAATAAAGCCTCATCTTTGCGCATGAAAAGAACTTTTAGCTATAGGAATGTTAATTTTTTTGTAATTGTTAGGATTTTGAATTTGTTAAATTTTATATAACTAAGTTATTAATTAAACATCTTATTAAACGCTTAACATTCCTACATCTAAATTTGTTTCATTTTCTAAAGCAGTTGCTATTAGGAAAACAAAGACTGATAGAAGAAGACAATTCACTTGTGATATTGTAGTAAAATAGTGGGTGCATAGATTTAATTTTTCAGTATACTATAAGTTCTTAAAGTGTTGGAATATTTTTGGTTATAATAAAAAATGAAAATGAATTTCAGCGAGTTTTTGTTACTGTTCAGCACCAAACAAAAATTTCTCAAAATAACGTTTTAAGGTTATGTGACTGTTTAAAACTTTTGACGCGCGCTAGATGTGCGCTATGCCGCTAAATCGCGTTCCATTCACGAGCAGCACCGAGCGACTCGGGCTTCTAGCCGTCGGGGTTTGATGCACGCGAAAGGAAAGCAGCTAATATCTCTTTCTGCGAATTATTTCGAGGAAACAGAGCTGTCAGAGGTACCGTTCCGAACGCAGCTATAAAGAGGCCCCTAAATATAGGAAGCCTCGTCTGCATTGATTGTTTATAACCACGGCCTGCTGAATAGTGTAACAAATGTCAGTGACGTTTGTCAAGCAATTCAGCAGGTCCAGTTTATAACGATCAACGCAGACGACGATAGGAAGCTTGGCCAAGCTACCTGCTACACTATCTGGAATAAATTACCTTGCGGATCTAAGTGAAATAATTATTTTTGATTCTAGATTGCGAAATGCTACTTTTGCATTCGAAAATGCAAAAGAATTTTGCAATCGAGTATCAAAGAACGTTTTTTCGAAAACTGCACAGCTCCACATTAGCGAAAACTCAAAGAAAATTGTGTCTACATTGTGACCTCTTCTTTAATCAAAAATTGCTGAACATTAAAAGTCTTTTTTGTTCTAGATTGTAAAAGACTCACATCCAGTGAACAAAAACAGTCACTTTGACAACCGATTTAGGTCATAATAGATATTTATGCATTAAGGGAGATATGAATATGTTTTTCCCTGAGGTTAAAGAAGGTAAAGAACATGAATATCTCCCGTGGTGCATACAATATTTTATTTACTAGCATATTAGTAAAGATAATATAAAATTTCAAAATGTCATAATGACATTTAAAATTAGAATATGTAAGTGACATCAAGGATTGCCTCATTGTATCGTTGCTAAGACGTTATTTGTAGTTGCATGGTTACCATGAGTTTGAGGGAGAAATAATTTGACAAGTCTCTTGGGAGTTATAAGTAGCTTTTCATATTTTGTTTCTATGACGAAAATATACAATACCTATCATGTTGCTAGTAAATAAAAGACTTTTTTGCACTACTAGTCTCAGAACGCACCGTTATTGGCCTATTTTTAGGTCGTGAAGTTGATTTTCTCCACCAAGGGAGAGAAAGTAAAATAAACAATTTTCACCGTGGTAACTAATAAATTGCTAAGTTACCAAATATGACTATTTTAATTTTGACGTTTTAAAGAGCTGTACTGTCAGGTTGACAGTTAAAATATTTTCGAAAATTGTTGGGAATTTAGGTATTAAGCCGTTTCGTAGTGCAAAAAATAGTATATACACCACGGTAGCGAATCGTCTTATAACCTTCGCGCTTTAGATATTTCGCGCTTCGCGCTCAGTATCTAATATGCGCTCAGGTTATAATACTGCACTTCGCTACCTTGATGTATAATATACTATTACATCTAGTGAACAAAAACAGTCACTTTGACAACCGATTTAGGTCATAAAAGACTTTTTTGCACAATAGAACGATTTTACTTAGTTACCGCGTTTGTTTCCAAATCAGTAAGTTATGTTTACCGTTCTAGAACGGTAAGTAAAAATTCGAGGTTAGCAGGTTAGGTTTTGCGTCAGTTTTGACACAGACTGACGCAAAACCTAACCTGCAAACCTCGAATTTGACATAGACTTTCAGTGCCACCAACACATTATTCTATGGTATGTCACATTTTACTGACGTTTGAAGAAAAATACATTTCTATCGTGCAAAAACTTCATAAGCATCACGAACGTTAAGAAATTACCGATCTCAGACAATAATTGGAGTCGTCGCTTCGCTCCTCCTCTAAGCAATTGTCTTCGATCGGTAAAATGTCCTTACCGTTCTTAACACTTAATATACTAGTACATCCAGTGAACAAAAAACAGTCACTTTGACAACCGATTTAGGTCATGTAAGTGTCAACATTTTTTATCAGCTTTCGAAAACAAAAATTTTCCGATTTTCTTGCACACTCTACTATCGCAATCGCCCACTAGTTTTGTGTATTTAAGACCATGCATTTCCACACTTTTTCCGAAACCCTC
Organism: Agriotes lineatus; assembly: GCA_940337035.1. NCBI lineage: Eukaryota > Metazoa > Arthropoda > Insecta > Coleoptera > Elateridae > Agriotes > Agriotes lineatus. The sequence goes on along the minus strand of OW679197.1, from coordinate 173,079,320 downwards.
TAAGATTATATCTGCCTTCATAGATGTTGACGTATACAAAGAATCAGTGAAAATGAACAGGGCTGTGAAACCAATATTATGGCTCCATGCAAAATTACAAAAATATCCGGAAACTTTTATGAAACCGTATGCATTTTTAGCAATTTTAGGGTAATAAATGACATTCCGTTTTGTGGATTATCATGACATCTGCCAATTTCTAAAACAAGGTTGCTACGGGTTTATTCTCTTATATGAAATCAAACTGACTTTACACGTTAAAGAAAACATAACATGTAAAATGTTAATATAATAAAGATATATCAGCTGCTACATTCAAAACCTGCTGCGTATAGCAAATTTTAAGTCAATTTCTGTGCATGGATATTCTGTTATAGAACATTGCCATTTGAAGCCTATATCCTTGCACAATCTATCTAGGAAAGAAACTGAATGTGAAAAATCTCCTCCAGATTCTTCAACCAAGCGTTTTTTATTTTTTCTATGGTTACTAATTTTTTAGCTACATACATTTTATAGAGGTATAGTGTCCCTGATGGAGGTCTTGACTGCTACGTCGACTTCCGTTTTTTGCATTCTTCACTTTCTGGCTCATATTTTCAGTAAATTGTGCTCTTCGAGACATTTAACGCAAGAGAAGCACTGTGAACAACGTTGGAGGGTGAAACTGTTGATTTACTATTATTAATATTGTCGTACTCTTCATAAAAAAAAACGCATAATATTCAAATTAATTGTTGTGACTGCTCGTTATACCGCATATCCGATTTTTTTAAATTTCCAGTTTTCGGTTCAACAATTTTAGGTTTTATTACCATTATCTCAATAACTTACACGAAAAATATAATCTGACAGCTTAGAAACGTCAAATTTTAAAATTAATTTTATGAATCGACATGCCTTTTTTCGAATTTCTTCCATTTCGTCTATTTTACTAAAGATGAACAGTGACAGACAAAAGTCACGTGACTCCGAATGGGTATAATTTTGATTATTTTTTTCGTAGAGATTTCGACCAATCAGAAGGCTAGATTTAGTTAAGTTATCTTGTATAATTTCGATTATACAAAATCGATTATACTATAGTAACTTCACTAGGCAACGCAATACATAACTTTTGTCAACTTGATGTTGTTTTAATGGAGATGACTTTCAGCTAGGTTAATACAAACAAATCGAATTGCCAATAAAATATTTATTTGTTCTAAATATTAAAATTTACTCAAAAAATAATCAACTCGAATACAATGCGTACTTCGAACAGGTTATACGCCTCAAACTTCCTGCACAATAACAAATCGTGTCAGTTTGACAGAATAGTCCTCCCGCTGACGCGGTCGGACTATTTAACCTGTCAAACTGACACTCTTTTATTATTATGCAACAAGTTATCGACATATAACCCGATAATATCGAAGTACTTAATAGTATTACTTCTGACTATAGTAGCCTACGAAACACAAATGTTTCAAATGTGTAACATGTGTTGTATAACCCTGTTCATTTTCAATGATCGTGTGTGTACCAGTCCAATTATTATAGCACGTATGGGTTGGTGTTGGAAGATCTTCAGCTTTAGTGCTAATGGGACAAAAATTGTTTCGAACGGCAATGTGTAAGGGTTTTCAGGTTTTAGCATCTACAATGCAACCCTAAAATAATAATTTTTATAGAGCTTTAGATATCACAATAACTTAGTTAAGTCAGAGATTTGAATCTATGCTTCAAATGACAAACCCTTTTAGTTTTTTAAATCCAAAGACTTCGTGCGAAATGACTGAGAAAGATTTCTTTTCCAAAGCAATATCTTTCCAAATATTATATAAAAATTATATGTCACCTTCATTTCCTATAGACATTTGTTTCTTTGCAAAAATCTTGTAATCTAAATAAACTAAAAGAGTTTGAAAGCGTGAAACAATTTGCTAAGTTTTTAATAGTTGATAATCGGAATTTATCATCAATTTTTCCGGAAATTGCCACAGCACCGTTATTATTTTTCACATTACCTGTTTCGGTCGCTTCAGCTGAAATACCTCTAAAATGGGTTTCTTTTCTTTTTATTAACTCCTATTTTAAATAGAACACCCGGTATATTATTACATTTTTTAATTCAGCTGAAACTTTTTGAGAATATTTGTTTCTTCAACGAACGCTCTATTTTCTATGGTTTCTGTGGAATTTGTAATTCTTGAAAATTTTTGACAAATGCTTAAAAATTCAAAATCAAATGTTTGGCCAATTATAAGATCACTGTAAAAGGAAGATGTGTGCGTGTATCACACCAGATTTTTCTACCTACCGGTTCAAACGGCGTCTAACGCTAGTTTTTCTATACGCATTTCCGTCTTTTCGTATATTTCTAGAACGCTCCATTTGCGCGATTAACAACAGACAGATTTGTTTTCAAAAACAAAATTTACAATTCAGACAAGATGCATCACAACAAAATAAGTCAGGGTTGCTCTTGCTACATCTATAGATGCAGACCGCTGGGATCGGTTGGCACGAATTCTCGGAAACTTTGAAACTGCATGAAGTAGTTCACGGTCGGAAGGGAAACTCCCACGATCGTCAAAATGTGTATAGTTTTTACAGGTTTTTGTCCTTATTTTTCGTCGGATCAAAAAATAAAAAAATACGTATAACATCAATTTACAATTTACATAAAGTACTGAGCCAATTTAAAAAAGAAATAGAGCAATTGTTTCTTCAAATTTTGATTTTTTTAGAAGAATCTATACGAAAATTGGGAAAACAGCCATCAGTACTCGAAGTAATATTGTGTTACGGATATTAGAAAAAAAATTAAGTCAATCAAATGAAAATTAAAGTCAACACATTGTAAAAACCATTTGTATTATGTGGATGACCACCCTTAACATTAGATGGTGGTCTAAAGAAACAATAACCAAAGCATTTTCCACAACGCCGACTAGTTGAAGTATTGGTTAGCCGTGGCAACTATTTAGGCCTGCTGCATGTAGTAAACGGGTTTTAAAATGTAACAAGATGTGTTACTGAATAAAGGCCAATCCCGATTTCGCAATAGGTTTGTTATGAAGGAAGAAATTGGAAAACGAAGTGAGTATGATTTATAAAACCCACATCGCCTTCGTAGATTTTGAAATAGCTTTCGGTGGGCGTTAATAAATGTAAGCTATGGATAATAATGAAAGATAGAAGCTGCCTCAACACTTGATACAAACAATACGATAATTATAATAAACACGCCAATGTAACAGTAGCCATTCGAAAGCAGAACTTCCAAATAATCACTAATCACGGGCTGCGACAAGGTTATGGCTTATAATCCACTGTTTCTATAAACAACGTCATCAAACCATAGGTACATCCCACGAGTCTAAGATTAACACAGGAGTATCGATATCTTAACTTACTCCTATGCATAGATGATTAAACAATGATTAAATAAATCAGGAGGATCTACCAAGGCATACGCCTTCCGAAGATACAAATTAAAAATACGAAAATCAAAGACGAAGTTACTAGCTTTATATAGAACGAGTTATTTCTGTATCTAGAATTCAAAATGCCAATTCGAAAATGGGAGGCCTTTCATTTTACCATCTATTCATTCATTCATAATCTTCAGCCTCTATTACTTTTTGGCGCCGAGGCAACACCACCTATAAACAAGGCCAGAGCTCTTCGGCGAGACGTTAGCACAGTTTGGTCGAACGGCGTTTAAATCGGCTAGGCGTTTAGAACTTGAAAAATAAAGGAGTCTTGTGGAAACAGGGTTACCAGTTGTGCACCGAGCTGTTTGCTATGAAAATTTAAAGATTGTTCTTTGAAATGCTTAAGTAATTAACATTTGGCCAGGTTTGAAATTTAACCAGTTACTCCTTATATATTTTAATAAGTGCATTAGTTCAAATAATAGATACTAACGATACAAGTTTAATTATGAGCATCTTAACGATACGAGTTTGATTACCAAAACGTGGCGGTGAGCCGAGTTTTGCGGCAATCAATCGAGTGTCGTTAATTGCCATAAGCAAACGTGTATTGTTCAATATTTTATCTAAACCAATAAATTCTGGTTCAATTAATTTTTTTATATAAAAAGAGTGCGGTAATAAAGCTCTTAACGATACTACAAGTAATTTGGTTGATAGTCAATAACAACACCGATAAAGATAAATAAAATAACAGCCACTTTTAGCAAAAGGATGATTCTAGACGATACTCAGATTTTTATTTCGTGCAAAATTGCATTGCTCTCGCTAATTACATAACGTCTTTTGAAATCGATTTCTTCAAAATTGCTTTTGTTTTGAGGTAGGGAATGTGTGTACTATTTCTTTAAAATTTGACTTTATACTTATGTTCATGAAAATGTAAGCAGCAGTAGTCAAAGAATTATTATTACAAAAGGTACCTACATTATTTACGTTTGCATAATTGCCTGCCCATACAGGAACTGAACACTTACTCACATGGTAAAAATATCTATCTACAAACACTTGTACAGATATAGTATATAATATTGCAATAAATTATATTTACCTTATTCACCGGCAACTGTTTTAAAACGCTAGGAAATAGAGCCACCGGTAACTACCACTTACGTTATTATTTGTGCAATACTGATAGTAAATAATTTATACGCAGGACACCAAACACTAGCGAAGGCACCAAGTGACTTGCCTATTTCAAAAACCAGAGAGCGTTAGCCTTGTTTATGAGCGTTGGCCGATGACTATTATACCGCGTGAGAAGTGCAACGGAGGTAATCATTTCATGCGACTTACATTACGCTTCCTCGCATCCATTCAACAAATCTGAACTATTGCCGCACCGAGGAAGGTCTCGGCCAAATTTGAACCCATGTCCAGCTGGCTGCTAAGGCTTTTGTACCTTTTATTAATCATAATTAAAACACCACATTTCTTTAATATCTGCTCTGTCTATTTTTCGTTGTGTCAACTTTTTGCCCAGTTCAGTTTCCCCATTCTCTTGACGTACTTCTTGGCCAATTGGTTTGCCAAAGATAATGTTAGAATTTAAAACCATTTTCTGTATTGCAACGGGCTTACAAGATTAGCACACTGCTTACTAGTGGGATGAGCGTTATGTTAAACTGATACGATAGGTATTTACTTACAAAAGTCAAATTGGTAGGAATTTTTATTATTCGTTAGGCCCCACCATGATAATTGAAAAAGTTCCATCATAGGCATGGGCGTAGCCAGGGAGTGGCACCCCTATACATTTATAAAGAGCAAAAGACAGTTGATTTATAATCATTATTGCAATTCACATTCTACAAAATTTAAAAAAGAAGCTATAACAGGTTATACATATTATGATTCTAGATAAAAACAAATGAGGAAGAAGCACGCTGATACGACTTAATCCACTGTATACCGTACCATCCAGCGTTACATGTTATAATAACAGGGGTATTTCGTTCTGGGCGTGGTTCAAAACTAATGAAAAAATAATAAAAATGGAAATATTTTCAGTTCGAAGAACAAAATTCAATGAGCGCGCCAATTAATGGATAAATATATAATGATATTCATGGTGTAGTAGCTCACATTTTAAGTCGCATTTGTTTCGTGACAGTCGTTTCTGAATAATCTAGATGTAGATGTAAATACACGCCAAATATCGAACGAGCACGTTTTTGGTCCACTTGCAATATCTGACTGTGTATGTGTGCGTACTGTTCCGCGAAAGAAGTTCGAAACCTGCCATGATACTTGAAAATACACAGTTATTTTATGTAATCTTATAAATGAAGGGGAACTGTGATACAATCCCTGGAAAGATAAAGAATAATGTCAGAAGACCAAGTGTAACTACACACAAAAATTATACTGGAAAAAAGGAGAGCGCTAAAAGATGTGATAAAACGATCTCAGCACATTTTCGAAAACTGATGATAATTTAACTTCTATTTTTTTAATTTGTAAAAAATTAAATAAAACTATAATAATAATTTATTTATTTATTTATTTAATTTGCAGTCAGCCAACAGCCGTTAGGCCAATTATAGGCGTCGCTGTGCAGTTATGAGGACTTCCAGTAGTTAATTGTGTATATAAATGTTTGCCCCCCTCTTACTGGAATTCTGGCTACGTCCTTGATCATAGGCGACCTTGCGCTGTCTTCGGGAAGTGGATGTGCTCGAAGTCGAGTCTATCTTCCTCAATTTTCTTTGCAATAAGCTATTTGCTTTTTTTGAGAACGCGTTCACTTGGTTTTACAAGAAGTTAAACAGGATAATATAGATTACTGCCATATTAAACACGCACAATACAAGGTGATTCACGAGGAATAATGAACCTGACGAAATTCTTGATGCAACCAACATTACATTTTCATATGTCAGGTAGATTTCAATGATTGATAAGCATCGCGGATCCAAATTGCATTTTTTTGTGTCGCAAAGTCACTGCGAAAATGTAATGTTGGTTGCATCGAGAATTTGGTCAGGTCGATTATTCCTAGTGAATAACCTTGTATAATTGGAATTCGGTAAGGGCCAGCAGAAACCTGGACTCGTATCGCATTACCCTTAAATAATTGTACCTAAACGTGACATTACTGCAAGTCTAACGTCAAATCAGTTCCAGTTCCAGACAGCGATCAGCACACCCGTATCGTGACGTGCTCAACATTTGGATTCGTTACGCGGCCGGTTTTCTGAAGATCTACGATATATTACGGAACGGAACAGAAATACAAGTAGTAAAACGTTTCCACGTTAACTACATCGCACCCCTAAAAAACTGAGAATTGCATGCTGCTAGTTAGCTGCAAACTGCCTTGCATGTTCGTGTGCGTATAAATTCATACTTCTTTTCCTCTGACTCACAACCAGTGATGATAACAATATTATTTCAAACCAACGATAAATTTGTCAGATTTATACTAAAGAAGCTACATGGATATGTCTGGATATCTTTTGTGGCAATTTAAATATGACAAGTTCTTCAAATGCTTCTATCTTCATCTTTTTTGTACTCTCGGCCTTGTTAAGGTTTTGAATTTTTTATGAGTCATGATAACTCTGGAAAGGATTAGACATGTTTGCTATCTTCGGCTGCTCTGTCGTAACCTTGCTCGAATGGTGTCGCTCTGAGGTTGGTTGCTTCATTTTCGGTTTGGAAAACTTGCCCATTTGGGAAGATCTGGAGGTAGCAACCATGGAAATAGATTGGTTTTTGATATCTATTTGATTACATTTGAACGTACTAATTCTTTATTCGCTTTGTGCGAATTTTTAAATTTCATTAGCTTATGCTAATCTTCTGGCATCTGTAAACTGGTCGCCAAAGTTATGTCTGGGCGTAAAGTAATATTGGAATATTACCTGTTTCGGTTTCTTGAGTCTTGAATGCTATCTGTTTCATCACCGCATGCATATTACTAATATGCTACTTGAACTTACGCCCTAAAGATAGACTTTCAGGCGCTGATAAAAAAACTAATCTCTAACTTGAGAAATAGAACGCAAGTCTGGCGATAGCCCTTCGAAAAACGTATTAAGTACAAAACATAGTATGTACGTGTATTATCAAAATAATGTTTAACTATCTTGCTCTGGCTGCCTTAGCTCTAAAAAAGAAACTCCCTTGGTAGTATGTTATCCAGAATTCATAATTAAATTCGTTATTTAAATCCGCTGAAGCAAATAAAAACGCACATGCGTTGAAATGATTAAGAAAGCCGAAGCGAGGGGTGTATTTTAAATCGCCACATCGAAAACTTTACTCCCACAAAAGCTTCTGACAGCGCTATCTCGTCAACTCGTGAATTTTTCCACACTCTCGAAGTTTAAGCCTGTTTTGTTCTAAGTATCCCACACAGGTTACGCTCAGTTATTTACTAATCCCGCGCTCTGGCTACGTCCTCCCTTTTTTTCCACCGGCTCCGCGTTTAGTCATTTCTTTTTATACCACATACACGCGTTGCTCCTGTAACGTAAAAACTTTGTCTAGTTATACACCTGGCTTTCTGATTGAAATTCAACTGCAGCAGCGGTAAATGCTGCTTTAACTACCCTATTGGTTGTTTTATATTGTGTCATTGCTTTGACTACGTATAGATTTGTGATATTAAGTATTGGTATAGCACGTCGTACTTCTGGTTTTATTGGGTGTTGTTATTTATTGTTTGGTAAACTGCTTCTTTGGGGAGGTCCGACTCAAGGAGTTAGTGCTGCATATAGGACCTGCTGCCCTTTATTTATTTGAAGCTCAAGGTCGTCGCTTCGAACTTTGGAATCTCGGTGTGCTGCCGATTGAAGGCCAACATTTACCAACCAAAGCCAACTTTTTGTTCTACCAAATTTAGAAATTATTTAAGGTATACCTGATTACGGAATATGAAATTTATTGAATCGTTATTGAATGGTTCAACCAATCCGGACATTTTTATGAAACTATTCGAAGTTATATACTACAGCGACTTTAAACTCCAATGACGGTTTCGACATGTGGATGATACCTTTTTTAAATGGTTTTATGGAGAAACAGTAAAATAAAATGTTTTGTATCGATCCTCAAATAGCGTTGTAATCAGTATTCTTATTTTAGTCACTTACTAAGTATTCGCAATGGTTGTACTAGTATAATTAATTTATGTTGTAGTATGTAATATATACAAGCGATGACGTCCACAATTGTGTTAATGTGTAGCGTTTATCCTGTAAGAAAGGAATTCCTAGAGGATCATTTGTTATACAAGACAGCATTAATGCCGTCTTAATTCCGGTTAGATGTTGCGGACGAGATAAAAAACTGCTTGAATGTGTGTCACTAAGTACTAAGGTTAAACATAAATGTATCGATATTATGTAGGGAGATGTAAAGCGTAAATCTATTTGTGTAAGTAAACAACTATATTTGACTTTAAACTGAAGGGCATACAATTTAATTCATATGAAATGTTTGTAAAATAGCTGACCATAATTTTTATTTTTGTTTTTGAATTTCCAGGTCTGAACGTACAAAATAACTACTACAAAATATAATTAACAAAATATCAGCGCGGTAATTTGTAGAGAATCAATAAATCATTTTCATTTCCGCATTCAGCCCTGCTATTGCTGCATTGTGTTTGACGCGGTGTTTTACTATCGCACTTTTAGTCCGACTATTGCGTCTTAATAAAATTTTCTTCGAACATGAGCACAATGAATTTTATAAATCATGAAGCAATGCATTAGCTTGCCTGACATTTCTATTCAACTCCATTTGCGTCTGGTAAAGAAATATCACAGCTTTTATTCGAAACTGACAAATATAAATTGAACGTGTATCGGTTTTAAACGAACAACTGAAATTCTATACTCTTATTTCGAGCATTTTCTTTGGCGAATATTAAAACTTGAATTCTGAAAAATGTCCGATTCGTAACGTTACAATATTACAAAAATGCAAAACTTTACACGTTTTGACCAAATAAGCAGCTCAACGTAGTCGCCACTCTGTCAGCCTAAATATTTTGTGACCAAACTTATTTTTAACATAATGGCAGTTTGATCAAATTGCAATTAAACTTAATAGTGTACTACCTTGCGGAAACACAGCCTATAAAATTAGGAGAAGATTTTTTTCAGATAAATCAAATAAACATATAGGTATCATATTTAATTAATGAAATAAATTGCAATCCTGTTTGTTTTTGCTGAAAATGTAAATAACAAATTAGATAACTTTTATAAGCCATTTTTAGACTGTTTTGAAAAAGCCTACCCCGTAAAAACTATAAATCCAAATAATAATTCTCAAAAGAAATGGATTCCAAAGGGAATAATAAAATCCTGTAAAACTAAACGTGAGATCCTATTACCTATAACACGACTCGGTCCCGCGGCCACGTTGGAGGGCGGGCGAGGGCTAACTATTACTAATGGCGACTCTTGTTGATTTGGCCCTGGCAACTCAGTCGGCCAATGGTGTTCTCCCCGGTTGGCGCGGCAGACCTAAGTGCAAGAGCACGAGAGAAAGAGAGAGAAAACAAAAAATGATATTTACACAGGTTTTTTAATTTTTCGAACATATATACAAAAAATGGGCTATTTAGTTGATGACGCCTCGAAGCTTCTGGTGGCGTGGGGTCGTCGTGTTTTGTACCGGGGCTCTTCCTTTCGTGGGGAGGGGCATGCGTTCCGGGGGCGGCGGAGGTTCTGGCGCTGGAGGCGGCGCTGGGGCTCGGTGTGCGGCCTCGCTGGCTCGTCGGGCCGGCTGGCTGCGGGTTGGGGCGTCTGGGCGAGGCTAGGAGGCGGTGACTCGGCAGGCGATGACGGCAGAGGTTGGGGGGCGGCCGGCGCGTCGGTGCTGCTGGATCCGACTTCGCTTGGGCAATTCGACTAAGTCCCAGGAGCTCGGCGAGCACCACTGGCGGCTAAGTTCGATTTAGCGACTTTTTCTAAGTCCCAGGAGCTCGGCGAGCACCGCTGGAGACTAAGTTTGGTTGAATGAATTTTTCCAAGTTCCAGGAGCTCGGCGAGCATCGCTGGAGACTAAGTGTGGTTGGAGCTGAAGTACTCAGGCTGGCTGGACCGATGGCGGTAGCTGCTGGATACTGGATGCTGCTGTCTGAACTGCTGGTTGGAACTCCGTGCTTTTTTCAAGAAACCCGAGGTTTATAAAGGTCTTGCCGGCTTTGTTTGCCGATTCCTCGCTCACGATTGGCTGAACGGCAGTGGGGACGTTTGAAAATTTGATAGGAATTGGATTCGCGGCTTTGATCTCCGCGGCGCGAAGCGCTATCTTGTCGCTGACATGGGCATTGCTTTTGTCTTCTAAAAACTTGAATTTTGAGTCTTTACTTGCCATGTTTCGCCCGCATATTAACAAAGTTAGGATTGATTAAATTATTTCTACAATAAAAGCCGCGCGGTTGTGAGGCTGATCTTTTAGATGCCGCGGCGTTTGCGGGCTTATCAATCTCGTAGCGAGAGGAAAAAAACCTCTGCATTGGTTGCGCTTTCTAAAGACTTCAATTTTTAGCCTTTATTCGATAGGTCTTGCTCTCCTATTAATAAAGTTGCGAGTTGTAATTTCCTTTCTTGAATGCAAGCCGCTTGGCCGCGGTGCGAATTTTTTCGTTACGCCGCGGCGCGAAGTGCTATCTTGTCGAACACCTGTGCACTGTTTTCGTCTCCTAAAGACTCGAATTTTGAGTCCTTATTCGACATATTTTGCCCGCATATTAACAAAGTTAGGATTAATTAAATTATTTCTACAATAGAAGCTGCGCGGTTGTGATTCGCGGACTTCTTAGCACGCGGAATTGCTGCCCCGTGCTTCCACTGGTTAGGCGATTTTTCGCATGCTCCGGTGGCCGGTGTTTTTTTAAATTTAATTATCCCTCGCGGTGTGCGTTTTCATTGTTCCTTGATTTGAACGCGAGTTTAACACCCGGATTTGATTCCAGACTATCTGGTGCCGGCGTTTATTGGTGCCCTTTGGGTTTTATTTTCCAAAACTGCTTATTCCTAAAACTGTATGTTCCTCTGGTCGCTGCAACCTTCGTAAACTTTATAGTTTTATGGTGCTGTTATTTCGCCTATTTGCCTACTTGGAAAAGTGCTTTCTACGGCAGGCGGCGGCGGATTGACATTATTTCATACGTCCGTCGCTTATGTTCACCCTGACCTTATAACAATAGTAAAAAGGAAAAAACCAACACCTCAATTCGCGTAATGTTGGCCCTTTTTAATTAATGCGCCAGCTTCCCTATGTTCTTGAGCGGTTTACTGCCCGGAACACTTCCTTTGTCGCGCTGTCATCTTTGTTTTGATGGCTTTATGACGGTTATGCTCTGGGCAGTAATGCGGTAGCTCTTTACAAATTTTGGGACTGCTGTTGTTATGCAGATGTTAAAACTGCGTCTTTGGGTTTTTGCGATCTGGTAATTAATGCTGAGTTCTGATCCTTGTTGCGTGGCGAGGGCGTAATCGAATTAATATTGATAATGGGCGCCCTCGCGTGCCTCCTGAATCATATCACCTATATAAATCACTTCCCGAGTTGTCGTTGCATATGGCCCTTCTACTTTGCCTGGGGTTGTCCGATGCTTCTTTTACTTTCACAACATCCCCATCATAGAAGGACTCTGTCCACAACTTGCCGAACGTCATGAGGAACTACGATGCTTTCAATTACGTCCCAAAGTTTTGTCCTTTTCCTAGTATCTTCGTTTTTCACCATGTACCTTAGCTTAGACTGATTCCCAACATAGGTCGTTTCAACACACGGAGGTGGTTTGTGCTGTTAGTCCAAGCAATGGGGCGAAAATAAGGGGTCTACCACGCAAAAGGTCGTCACCAAATAAAATTTGGTAGGATCGTAAAATTTACTGTCCTGATTATAACCCTGAGTTTTCGACCTTGTGCGAAGACCGCTCGCCCCGGCATCTCTTCAAGATGGCGGTCAAAATCAGTTTTTTTCAAATATCTTCGTTTCTATTGGTCCTACGAAAAAAAAGTGAAGTAATAAATTGAAGAGCATGAAATTGTACATAACATCTGTTCTATTCATTTTTCTGTTAGATCAATAATTTTCAAGATACAGCGCGCCAAACGCAAGAAAATAATGGTAATGTAGCGGTGAAGCGTTTTTTTCTGCATCTGTCTGCTTAAATGCGAGCTAAGTGTAATTGCCTCATAAATATCTATTATTCTCAAATGCATTTGCACAGTTTTCTGCATTATATTTTGTAGGGACTCTTCTGCTCCACCGCTATATTACCATTACTCGCTTGCGTTTGGCGCGTTGTATCTGAAAAACTATTATTCTGACAAAAAAATTTATAGAACATATTTTATGTACAATTTTATGCTCTACGATTCATAACTTTACTTTTTCTTCGTAGGACCAATAGGAACGGAGATATTTACAAAAAACTGATTTTGTTTGCTATCTATCCAAGATGGCGGGGCAAGCGGTCTTCGCCCAAGGTCGAAAACTCAGAGTTATGATCAGGACAGTAAATTTTACGATCCCACCAAATTTCATTTAGTTACGACGTTTTGCGTGGTAAAACTACCCATTGCCTGGACTACGTGTCTAGTTAGTGTTGCTGTGTTTTGCTTCAGGTTTGTTGGTACATCGGTGTTCCTCAGGGTGTACGACAGGTTTACGAAAGTTGTTCATGCTAGATGCTGTATATTTGGTTTCTTCTTCCCAGTTTAATGTTGCAACTTATAATCCTTCGCTATGTTAGATTGACATTTTGGTTGGCATGCATGCGAAATATCTCGGGATGACAAAATTGGGTAATGTTTTTAATTTGTGGTTATAATTTTTGAAGGCTTGAACTGTTGCTAGTTAAACTTTTGTCTCCGTCCATACAATTTTTGGCATTTTGACTAACATTGCCAATAAAGCAGTTACAAAAAATGTCATAGTTTTTTTTAGTCCCAGTTTGACTTCTATCATAATTCATGCATGCAACCCAATAAAAATGTATACCAGCTTACTGGGAGGAGGAAACGTCGTGAATAAATTATATTTACACGCGTTGGTTGACAAATGTGAGGCTCACCGTTTGCGACGCCTTCTTGAGCTTTCTAAGCATATTGCCAAGTTTATCTGTATCACTAACTACAATGCTGTCATCAGTAAACGCCACGTGGCTCAAACATTTTCGCTTCCAGTTCAGATTCTTAAATATATCCTCCAGAGCAAGAGTGGACATATTCTCATCACATTCCCTGATGGAAATCTGGTTGATGACTGAAACTTTACTATTTTCACATGGACGGCGTCATGTCCATAGATGTTTCTGATGAATCTCAAATATCTGGAGAAGTTTCGTTCACTATCCAGGACTTTCAGTATCAACCATATTTCTGTTGGTCAACGAATCGAAGATGGAGAGGTACGTTGTACTCGGTCGTGATGTAGCCTCTCTAAATTCGGTTTGTTCTACCAGTTGATAAAAGTCACAGACGTTGAGTTATTATCCTCGTGAGCAGGTTATAAAAAATGGACTAATGGGGTTGTACCTCGATTTACGCGTTGTTTCTTTTTTTTACAGAATGATGACTTCTGCATTTCCTTTTGTTTAAGGAATTCATCATTCTTCTAGTCACGTATTGAGTAAGACGAATATGATTTTATACAGTGTCAGTCCTCTGCTTTTCAGCATTTCGGCCGTAATTTTGTCCTCTCTTCGAGATTTGCTTTAAGCTGTTTATTTTTGGCACTTCTTTCAATCCCACATACAGATTTTCGCTATTCTCCGCCTAGGAGTGGTTGGGTCTGTCTTGCTATAAATCTATGAATGGAAGTTCTGGATGACCATTGCGGTTTCCTCTCTGTCTGATACAGCTTCGTCTAGCTCATTCCTCATTTAGTGGATGGTCAATTTCTTTTTGCCCATTCCGGATCGCAATGGCTTTTTGAACGAGTGGTGGGTTGTACGATATTGATATTATGGCGAGTCCATATTCATCACTCTGCGCTTTTTCTGTAGCTCTACTATAGCTACTTTCAGTACCGCTGAAGGGTTAAGTCCTTGCGCCAAGTGAAAATTGTATTAATCCCGCTTCCTTTGTAAGTTGTGGACTGTCTGTCGGGTTTTTCGTCGGTCAGCGGTTCCCTCTTGAGGAGAGTGTTGAAATAAATCTGCGCTCTTACCAATCTGTGATGACTATAGGCTTCGAAGCGGTTTAGAACTGAAGATATGTGCTTCTCAGTGGGCAATATGGTTCTAGGTAAATTACTCGAAATCAGTTGCTCGAAAGTCAATTGCTCGAATGTGACTTTTCTCGAATTGCAAGTTACTCGAACAGCAATTTCTCGATTATCTGTTGCTCGAAAAAAATAAAGTTGTGAAATAGCCTTAACTCGAATCAGTTAATATCAAATATAAAAAAACACAAATTTCAAATTATAACCTATATTAATAAAAAATAAGTATAAGTATGCGATTAAGTTAAAAATTATACAAACCAAATATTATATGTTTTTAATATGATATGTTATTTGCTACTCCACGGACATAATCGTATATATTTCTGTCATGTCCATAATTATTCACTAATCTTAAAAGTCTCTGTGCACTATCATGATATATTCTTCGACTTATGGTGTGTTGTTGACCGCTGACATATTGTTCTATCCGTAATTAGTTCAAACTCTGCTTCTTCTTTAATGCCGAAATAAACTTCCAGATGTTAAGACCACATAAATTCGAGCAAAAAATTTTCGAGAAATTGCGGTTTGAGGAACTTGTATTTCGAGAAAAGTTACATTCGAGCAATTTGATTTTCGAGCAATTGATTTCGAGCAATTGATTTCGAGCAATTGCATTCGAGGAATTTGCCGGAGACGGAGCAAGATTTAGTCAGTTCTATTTTTGATTGTTTCACTATATTTCTGCCGTGGTTTTCGGAAGAAGATATTCAGACTAAACATATTTTCCTAGTATGTACAATATTCTACAACCTGGTTATTTTTCTCAATTGCCTAATAAACCACCATCTAGAATTGAAACGTTTTAGGAAATAGAGATCACTGTAATGCATGCACCACTTGCTAGAATCAAATGTATCACTACTACTCTATTGGCAGGAAATAATTAATATCAAATTGTAACTGCGCGTTAATAACAGTATATTACAGTCATTCTAATTCTTTTTAGAATGTCATTTTTTAAACGTGATACATTAAATAATTCCAAAAGCTAAGTGTTTAGTGCTGATTACGCAATTTTTCACCAAGAACCAAAGTAAACAGTGGCGTTCCCTTTACAAACGTTTCGTTGTTTATTTAACTTAAAGAAAATATTCACAGCTGTTCATACAAAATTTATGTATTTTTGGTATTTATCAATTGTTGGATAAAATATTGTATGAAATGAGAGTGTTATTGTATTACAAATAATGCACTCGAGAAAAGACTTCACTCGGACTTTTCTCTCGTCACTTGTTTGTAATATCCTCTTCAATTTATAACTTTACTTTTTTTCGTAGGACTAATAGGAACGGAGATATTTACAAAAAACTGATTTTGGTCGCTATCTCAAGATGGCGGCGCGAGCTGTCTTCGCTCAAGGTTGAAAACTCAGAGTTATGATCAGGACAGTAAATTTTACGATCCCACCAAATTTCATTTGGTTACGACCTTTTGCGTGGTAAAACTACCCATTAATAATAATAAATAATAATAATAAATTGTTTTGAAAAAATAAATGACATTTATAATTTTGAATATTAATTTGGAGATGAGTAATGTCAAAAAGAATTCTTAAAAATCCTGTGTGTTACTTCATTGCGTGATTTTAATTATTTTTTTAATGAAAAATAAAAAATCATTTGTCAAAAACATGTATATTATCGAAAGTTAACATTTTAAATTACAAATCAATACGTTTCGCAATTTTTGATTGCATCTTCAGTTGTTAAAATTAGTTGACGGTATTAATTACAATTCTGAAAGGAGCAAACAAAAAACAAGTAGAATTAGCGAAAACATTCCTTTCTAAAAACCTGCATACTTACATAATAGTTTTAATTGTAGAGTCATTTATTGCAAGTTGTTGATGATATTGTGTTTAAATTTGAATGTAAAAAGAAAAGAAACACTTTAAAACTTAGTTAAAATTTTTAGCGACTAAGACATTTACATTTAAAATTTTAATTAGAACGACGTAGGCACAAACATGTTAAAAAGCTGTCGCTTGTAGGGGTGAAATTGTTTAATTAAATTTACAATAATCATTTCGTATGGAATGCGAATGTTTGAATGCATACAATAAGTGAACTTGAATAAAAGCATGCAAGGTTATTTCCTAAAAGTACATTACATTACAACTTAAGTTCTATTTACCATAACTTATTCAAATAAATTATATCGGGTGTTTTTGTACTTCTCAAACTTATAAACAACCTTTTTGGAATCTAACTCATATTTCTTACATTTAATTTTTCTCAAAACTCATAAAATTTTTAACTTTAATACAACCCTGTCTTATTATTAACATTTGTACATATTTTCAAACCGACTGCGCAGCGCGATAATGTACTTTTAGGAAATAACCTTGCATGCTTTTATTCAAGTTCACTTATTGTATGCATTCAAACATTCGCATTCCATACGAAATGATTATTGTAAATTTAATTAAACAATTTCACCCCTACAAGCGACAGCTTTTTAACATGTTTGTGCCTACGTCGTTCTAATTAAAATTTTAAATGTAAATGTCTTAGTCGCTAAAAATTTTAACTAAGTTTTAAAGTGTTTCTTTTTTTTTTAATTCAAATTTAAACACAATATCATCAACAACTTGCAATAAATGACTCTACAATTAAAACTATTATGTAAGTATGCAGGTTTTTAGAAAGGAATGTTTTCGCTAATTCTACTTGTTTTTTGTTTGCTCCTTTCAGAATTGTAATTAATAGCGTCAACTAATTTTAACAACTGAAGATGCAATCAAAAATTGCGAAACGTATTGATTTGTAATTTAAAATGTTAACTTTCGATAATATACATGTTTTTGACAAATGATTTTTTATTTTT
The DNA here is from genome assembly GCA_940337035.1 of Agriotes lineatus. Lineage (NCBI taxonomy): Eukaryota > Metazoa > Arthropoda > Insecta > Coleoptera > Elateridae > Agriotes > Agriotes lineatus. The sequence continues at coordinate 173,061,804 of OW679197.1, read as the reverse complement.
CATTTAAAAAATAATTAAAATCACGCAATGAAGTAACACACAGGATTTTTAAGAATTCTTTTTGACATTACTCATCTCCAAATTAATATAATAAATTGTTTATTCCTGTACTATTATTACAAACACAAGTAGTATAGATATGTATGAGAGTAAATACATTATACAAGAATCACAAGGTATTTGTACAGGCGCTGAACTGCAGTGCCTGATCTTCCACATATACCTTGATAAAAGTTAAATTTCTAATTAAAAAAATGCCTAAATTTCTAATAAAATTATATATAAACTCCGGTATCTCAGTTGCGGTTTAGTCATACCAAACCCAAAATGAACAAAAGCGCACCATTTTAAGAGAGCTTGCAACAACAATTTATTATAAATATATTAGTAAAGATATTTGGATGCACCCCTGTCAACCTAAGCCCGGCTCAACCAAGCCCGAACCACAACCGAAACACCGGCGCTAAAAAACATAAAAAGGAAAATGAAACAGAAAAAAGTATAGATAAAATAATTAAAATAAATAAAATGTTGCAACTGTCTTTATATGGAGGGCAAACGTATTTAAGAATAAAGAAAAAAGATAATAATAAAAAAAATAGAACAAAAGAGAATGCACTGCACAGATCTAATACGTATATATACATATATAAAAGTATTATTGTATAGTAATACAAATTTAGAATGTATTATTGCCTGTTTAGCAAAACGTGGCGGAACCTGCGCTTAAATGAACTTAATGGTAAATTTTTCAATGAATTCGGGACAGAACTATAGACTTTATAAATATTAAAAGAAAAAGCTCCTTCGTACATAGAGGTGCGGTGTATTGGAGGAGTGATCCCGCCTTTGTATCGTAAATTTAAATTATGTACGTCTGTTCTAAAGGAGATTTTCTTATATAAATAAAGTGGACTTTTTTCTAAGATTAACTTGTGATACAAGCAGGCAGCACTCAACAATCTCCTGTTTTGCATATTGAGCCATGACAAATCTTTCAGCTTATGAGAAATTCGTTCAAATTTACGGATTCCGAAAATTAATCTTAGGCAAGAATTTTGAATTCTTTGGATTCGTTGTGCAGTATCAGCTGTTATACACGGACCATAAACTTGGGAACAGTAGCTAAATTGGCTTAAGACCAAAGTTTCACATAAGGTAACCTTGACAGAATTAGAAAGAAGATGCCTGTGAGGATAAATTAATTTTAAACCAATGTAGGCCTTTATTATATTATTTAAAACTTGTGTTTTATACCTAAAACTACTGTCTAGCATTAAACCAAGATTTTTTGTCTCTTCTTTGACTGGGATTGCCACATTGTTTATATTTAAATTAACCTCATCCTTAATGACGCAAACATCCTGGGTCCTACCAAACAGCACAACAACTGATTTTAATGGATTTAATAAATGAGCATGTTTTGTTGAAGCATCAGCTATGGCATTTAGATCTGATTGAATATCTTTAAGTGACTGTTGAATGTTTTCATGTTTAAAAGAATAGTATAACTGAGTGTCATCTGCATACATATGGATGTTACAGAATGACGTTATAGAATTAAAAGAACGTGTATAAATAGTAAACAGTAATGGACTTAAAATAGAGCCTTGTGGGACACCCCTGGTTACTGGTTTGAAAGAAGATTGTCCATTAGGCAATCTTACACACTGCTCGCGACCGGTTAAATAGCTGCGGCACATAGAAACGGCGTTATGATCGAGACCAACACTTTTTAAAATAACTAATAAAATGAGTTCTTAATATAGACACACACACCTCCTCCTCTTTCACAGCGATCAAATCGTTCTGTACTGTACCCATTAATAAGAATAGAATTATTACTTACGCAATCGTTCAGCCAGGTTTCGCTAACGGCCGCAATGTCGTATTCGTTTTCAACAATAAAAGTTTTAAATTCATGGAATTTGTGCACTAGCGATCTAATATTAATATGAGTAATACGTATGCGGTTCATTTAGATAGTTAAAAAAAAGAAAAAGGAAAAATAAACTTTGCAGAAAACTCGCAGCGACGTTGTCGCGAAACGCGCGAACTGAAAAAAAGTTCCATATGCTGCGCGCACTGCACGAAACATATTAGATAAGAAGATTGGTTAAATCGTTGTGGGAATTTATTTTATGCACTTCACCTTTGACTTTAACATAAATCATGCTATCATTGCCTGGACTACTATTATAAGTACCTATTGAATAAAAAGAAACCGAAATAAAATGTTAATAATAAATCGGAGTCTATCAACATCAATTTTTGTTAGACCATATCTCAATATCTTTATATCCAAAGTATCAGTTTCGGGATAAACTGCTTTAAAATTCAGTGGACCTCAGTTTCGGAACTGCAGGTAAAGTCACACATATCAAGCAGCCATGTACTCATACATTTCAGATTTAAGTTGTTTAGTTTTTATTTTCACGACTTAAAATAAAAATCCGTTGCCAAAATGCAAACTGTTCTTTGGCGACCACGGTCTCTTGTTTGAGCTTGAAAGCCCTATTATCATGCAAATATTCAGTTCCGGATGAAAATGTTCAAGTATTTGGTACTTGTCTGAATAGAACACGTTCTGGCTTCAGTTGTATTTCCCAGAGTTTGAGCTTCGAAAGCCCTATTATCGTGCAAATATTCAGTTCCGGAAGAAAATGTTCAAGTATTTGGTACTTGTCTGAATAGAAAACGTTCTGGCTTTAGTTGTATTTCCCATAGTTTGGCCGTACAACAAAACCATATCAACTAATTCATTATTAGTAAAATTTAGCATTATTAGTAATTACTTTTCCATAGAAAGAAACCGCGTAGCGCAGTTGGGTAGGCGCTAGGCTTGCATTAAGCAAGTCCTCGGTTCGAATCCCGCGGCGGCCGGAATTTTTCCGCAGCTTTCGAGATTGAAATCGGGCTTGGTAAGACCATTCACAGTTGGGCACTAAATTAACTGTGCTCTACTCAGAACCACAGACCTAAAAGGTAGAGTAACAAGGTCAACACATCACCATGACACACACCTCACACAACGGTTGCTACGCAAGCACAAAAGGTGCACTCCAACATTGTATCCCGAATCCGGGGCAAGTTGAGCATTGTACCGCCAGATGCAAGCGCATAAATCACCAGCGTCTACACCGCAAGGTAAAATGAGGTTAGTGATAATACATATGTTGAAGCATCATATTTAATATTTACTTGAGAATAATCCTAGAAATTGTTCGTGGCATTAGGAGCTGCAGCCAGGTTAATTTAAGTCTTGCTCATCTCCCGCTGTCCAGCAATCTATCATACTTAAGATCCTAATCTTGGATTTGCATGTCATTTCTAAATACCATCTGCAATTTAAAACGGATGTCATTAGTTTATTGTTAGAGCTTTCGGCGAAATGCAGCTCTCTCTTGCGATGGTCGACCATTCCTTCCCCTACTCCTAAAGGGGTGGTTTAACGAGTGTCCGAGTTTTCTTGGGCTCGAAGAGACAGACACGACCAGAGTCACGTTAAGACACCGAGAGATATACATCTCCTCTATAATCAGTACCGGCAATTTTAAATTTGTAATTATACAGTCCGCTTTTAGTGTTACATTGGTGTATATATTGTAAATAAAGTGTTATTACAATTATATTCGTTGTGTTCAATCATTCACGACCGCGACGACTTGCGTGATTCTCCGCCGGTATTTCGTTGTGCCCGTAAGGTTCGGGTCGCAACAACATACATACATACTTTTCGATATAAACCCTTCAAATAAAAATACAATCCTAGCAAGATACACGAAATATGGCGTAATATGTGCATTTTAATTCTCAAACTGCGCGATTGACTTTTAAAGCAATTGGCAACCTTAAAAAAAAGTTTTTTTATTTTTCCACTATTAGTGTACGTATTAGGTATAACAAATTCGACATTTCTGAAAATCAAACAAAATGTTTTTCAATAGTTCAAAAATCTGAATATACCACCAGTTTCTTATCAAAAAAGTGCCTTATGAAAGTACAAATTAAATTCGAGTTTCCTTTAACTGAACGAGTTTTAAAAAAGCAGACAAAAATTTGCTGCAGCGTCTGAACTACGTTGAATATCCGAATTTTATTTATGGGGTTTGACACAACCTTATCTAAGGGGTATTTCATTCAATCTATCTCACATAATTCGGGATATTCCTGTGTTTAGGATGAATCTGTGGACACACTGTATATATGTATTTAAAAATTACCCATACAGCACTCAAGCCAATCGATATTTCCATACATCAGATAATGCAATTATTTTTCTATTTACAGGTTCCTGTCAGACAACAGGGTGAAATATTTAGCTAACGGAACATTTTACAACCTCAATCAGCTAGTTGCTTTGTAAGTATTGATTTAATGCTATTTTTTTTAAATATTTTAATATAAAACCACTTTATTTAGTAGGTGTTTTTATAACAAGTAAGTTTCAAGAAGTACCCATCAATATATAACTATTAGAAGCAAAGAGTAAACAGTCCAAATTCCGTCGAATTATAAAATAAATTATATTTGTTATTATTTATTAACGTAGCAGGCTCTATTCATTTATGTTAGCTTTTTCGTAATAGCACTCAAGCCTCTGCTGTCTTACTGTCAATAATAATAGATTAAAAAGGATGGCTTATTTAGCAAACCGTTGCGTTCCCACTGCCTTAATGGTGCTGTAACGATTCAAAAAATGACAATGCCAAACAATCATTTTCTACTGTTGGCAGTTATTAATCCAAATATACCAATATGATATAATGTTTAATACGTTTTCATGCAATCTATGACTGCTTCTGGAAACTATGTTTCCATTTTTGTTTTTCGTAATCCTACAATTTTGCCCCTCTCAAATTCACTAAATTCTAAAAATCATTCCGTCTCTCTACTAGAAACACTAATTATTTTTTTAAATAGAAACAAAGCTATAAAACCTGAAAGCAAACTTTACTTTACAATTTCACAATCTATTTATTGAACTGAAAAACATTACAACATGAAATACATCTATAGATCGTTTCATACTTGAAATTCACTACGCGCAGCATAAAGCAATGTAATTCTTATGGAGTTTTCTGCACTACGGTCTATGTTTACTTTCGCTGAAAAACTGCAAATTAGAAGAAGAAAATCGTACCCCGAAATGCAAAAGCGAAATTTATTTATGATTGACAGGTGCGTATTTATTTTCATGGAGATTTGTGCTGAAATGTGGCAGCGTCGTTCTGCATAAGACACTGTACTGCATTTGAAGTATGGAACGATCTATATACATGCATTTACCGAATTTAATATAAGGAGATATGGTTGTGGCCTTAGTCGAAGCAGAGCTTGTGCACTAAGACCATCATTCAGAATTACAACAACAAAACTTAGACAGAATAGAAGAAGAAGCACAACTAATCATATTCAAATTTATAATACGCAATAATATGGCACGTGTGAATACAAATGTTTCATACGTCGGGTGCACCCAATTAACTAAGCACTAAAAATATAACATTCAAATGCATAAATGCAAAGATAATTACATTAGATGAACTAACTACATACCGAGTGCTTCACATAAGGTGCGAACATAGGGAAATAGCATGGGAAATCGTATATTGCAGATTCCTGCTTGCCGCTTGAATTGATAGGATTGATAATGGTATCAATCGAAAGAGAAAAAAATGCGCTTACTTTACTTGAATTTGTTGCTTGTTTAAGATAGAAGTAGCTTAAAAACTGTTATAAATATTTTGTCTCATTCAGAAAAAAGAGACCAGGCGTGATCAAATTTGTTTATACCAAAATTAATGTTATTTTCTATCAGTTATCAATTCACGTCTTTAACTAATTACTATGAATAATAATGTTGAATATACTAATGAAGAGAGGGTCTTTATTATCAAAACATTTTACAGTGGCGTTAGTTTACGCACAGTTCGTAATTTATTCTCGGTTAAATTATCGACCTATTTCATCTGTATCAACAATTCACAAGTTTGTAAAAAAAAAATCGAAGGTATAAGCCAATTTATAGCAAGCACTCAAAAAGTTCTCCATTCTGCTGTACACAATAACCCAATCTCCAATAAAGTGCCTGCCTTACATTAGCCAACTGTCTTTCTGTGATTAGCCTACACTCCGCAACGATTGCTTCCCGGAAAGAGTATATTTGGGTGGCGTTTTCTGTAAATTTTGTTTTTTAGATGACCCCACAAAAAGAAGTCGCATGGTGCCAAATCAGGAAATCTTGGTGCCAATGTTGATAGTGCCACCCGGCCAATCCAGCAATTAGGAAAGTTATCATTTAGATATTTCCTCACATTCAAACCATAATGCGCTGGGCAGCCATCATGCTGAAACCAAATCTTCTAATTTTCACGTGCAACCTCTCCTAATGCAGGGCCAATCTGATTGATTAAAAGTTATAAATAAGAATCCGAATTTACATTTCCAACTATTTGAAACGGTCCAATAATGTTACTGTTGAAAATACCAGCCCAAATATTAATTTTCTGCGGAAACTGCGTTCTTGTTTCAAGAGCTATCCGAGGATTTTCTTGGGCCCAGTATCGAGTGTTCTGCGTATTCGGTTCATTATTAAGTGTGAACGTACATTCATCTGTAAAACAGATTCACCCCAAAAAGTTCCTATCTTCGTTTGAAGGTTCCTGCATGACTTCACAGAAAACGCGCTTGCTTTCTTCATCGACTAAGAATATCTTTTGATGGCACTGAGGTTTGTAGGGATGATAACCATGCTTCATCAAAACCTTATGCACTGACCGTGTCGATACGTTGTATTCTCGAGGTCGACTATTAAATTTAACCGAGAATAAATCACGAACTGTCCGGAAACTGACAGAAAATGACATTTATTTTGGCATAAACAAGTTTGATCATGGCCGGTCTGTTTTTTTGTGAATAAAATGCAAAATATTTATAAACTTTTTTAAGCTATTTTTATCTTAAAAAGCAACAAATTCAAGTAAAGTAGTATCAAATGAAGCCTATTTTTTTGTCTTCCAATTAATACCACTATCAATTCTATCCATTCAAGCGGCAAGCAGGAATCTGCATATATTCGATTTCCCACGCTATTTCTCTATGTTCGCACCTTAAGTAAAACACTCGGTAGATTAGTTTACTACACATTACTAAATTAAGTTAAACTTCAATGAGACCTGAAGATCAACTCATCGTAGGTATCTGCACAACGCAATGTGGAAAGTACATAAGTCAAATAATCACACAATAACAAGGTGAAGTCGCAGGAATCTTGAAGGAATTTTTTCGGAGCCGCTGGCATAAAGCACGGCAATTGTAAAAGGAAGTAAAAACATAGCTACGTTCAATATAAAACTCTCTGGATGGATGACTACCTCCTGGCGGCAGCAGCAAAGAACTAGTTCCTCCTAGACTCGCCGAAATAGGTCAAGGCCGCTTCTCGAGCGGAACAAGCTGCAGCTTAAGGGAGCAACAAACTGATCTCTGATAGTACGCGTACAACATGGAACGATAACATGATACAATAAAACGGCTCACACATTTCGATACAGGAACGTGGTCGGTACCAAACGACACATCTCAGTAATCATGACCGTGTCAATACCAGACATCTCAGTAAGAAAACATTATTGGCAGAATTAAAACAGGATTTAAAACAGATAGAAAACCCCGAAACGACAAAGCTATCCGTAATATACGAAAGCAGGCCTAAATGACCACGTGCAACTTGCCCCATAGTTCGAATTCAAACTGAATGCAGGCATCAAAGCTCTGAGATAATCGGAACCAAAGTGTACAGGAAACCACCGAGTATGGTACACAAGGAAGGGCGCTCTCGCCCACAAAAGCGGATAGATTAGAACGACGGCGCTGCGGATTAAAAAACTTGTCGAAAGATTCAGCTCGAAGTATGTCGGTTTTTGCCCATGATAGTAATAAATAAATGATTAGTGCCTAGCTGCCACAATGGTAACTTCTCCAAAATTTGTAGTCGCGTATCAAACCAGCCGCTGATTTTAAATTTGTCACATACTTTCGTAGGAATAGAAAAGTAGCTCTCAAATATACACTTGCGTGCATAGAAATCGGCCCACTGTAAACTTTTGACTTTAACCATAATTTTTTATTAAAATCTATTCATCAGATTAAAAAATAATATGCTGTTTGAAAAACAAATTAATATGCTTCAATATGCGTTAAAATTTATCAAGAGTGCTTATCGTTTATATGCGTAGCAACCGGTAAATAAATTAAACGTATTTATGTGGTGGTTATAAGGAGAATAACAAACTTGTGAAAGATTGAAAATATTGCCTTTGCGATTAAATTTGCACATTATTTGTTTTTCGTAATTTGATTAGTTTTCAAGTGTGTTAGTGTAATGCATACTACACAGGAAAAAGCCGGCCAAGTAATTGTCTTAATCGACAACGGACATAGCCAGCGAGCTGTTGCTCGACAACTGGATATGACACGCGCAGCGGTTCCAAGAGTGTGCCAATGTTATGAGGGGACTGGATCCTTTCATAGGCGACCGGGAACAGGCAGAAAGCGATTTACGGCTCGTGATGACCGCTTTATTGTGTCAACAACATTAAGAAATCTTCGCCTTAATGCAGTTCAAGTGCAACAACAGCTCCGTGAAATACGAGGAGTGGCTATTAGTCAGTGGACCGTAAGAAGAAGACTGCAAGAAAGTAACGTGACCCCTAAAACGCCTGTTATAGGTCCAAAACTTACCCCAGCTCATCGTCAAACACGCCTGCGTTTTGCACGGGATCATCTGAATTGGACAGTACAACAGTGGGGGTATGTTCTGTTCTCAGATGAGACCAGGATATGCCTCTATGGTAGCGACCGAAGAAGAAAAGTGTACCGGAGACCAAGAGAGCGATTTGCAGAATGCTGCATTGAAGAGCGGATTGCTTATGGAGGTGGTTCCTGCATGATCTGGGGTGCAATTTCTATGGGAGCACGAACCGACCCTGCTTTCATCCGTAGAGGCGACCGTGGTCACGGGAGAGGAGGTTTAACGGGTGCTAGGTACATCGAGGAGATTTTAGCAGTTCATGTGGAACCTTACGTCGACTACATTGGAGACGAATTTCTTTTTATGCATGATAAAGCGAGGCCGCACACTGCAAGAATCGTACAAGATTACATTACAGAAGTCGGTTTTCAAGTTATGGAGTGGCCAGCACGCAGTCCCGACCTAAACTCGATCGAACATTTATGGGATGAGCTAAAACGAAGAATTCGAGCTAGACTTTGTGCCCCAACTTCGATTCCAGAGCTTATGGTTGCAGTAGAAGAGGAGTGGCTTAACATCCCCCAAGAAACAATAGCCAACTTGATTCGATCTATGCCTAATCACATGAAAGATGTTATTAGGGCAAGAGGGGGTCATACCCATTATTAAAAATTAAGTGTTAAGTTAGATAATTGTCAATAACCATACTTATTTTCGTAATAAAAAAAAGTTAATTTGTTTCATGTATTAATTTCACTATGTTAAGCCTAAGAAGCCGACATAGATTTTAATAAATTGTAACTCATATTAAAGCATATTAAATTGTCTTTCAAACAGCATAATTTTTTTTGTGATCTGATGAATACTTTCTAAAAAAAATATAGTTAAAGTCAAAAGTTTACAGTGGGCCGATTTCTATGCACGCAAGTGTATATATATATAGAGAGAGAGAGAGAGTGTGAGGAGTACAGGTGACTCAGGTGAGGAAAAGTCAGAAAGGCTATGTTACAAACCGCAACGTTAAGAAGTAATTTTTGTTTCAATACTAGATTTTTACACTTATTATTATGCAGAACTTCAAATGGAATTGTTTAAAAATAAAGCACAAAGAGCTTATGGTGGCAAAATGCGGCGCTGTACAATATGACAGGCAAACAATACAGCGATTATACCACTCCCTATAACATCAACCAACGAAAAATGGTAAAAATGCAAAGTTACGCATGTACTAACTTTTGATAATGTACATATCAACGGTGGTAATCATATACCTTCTTGACTAATAACTGATAGTCAAATATCTTCACAAACATCGCGTTATCTGCTGAAAGTAGAATTGTCATAGCAACCATACTAATTGTACTTTTAATATTTATAAATAAACTGTTCAAACGTTGTTTATTGACTCGTGATACAATATAGCCTAATGCAACTCGTGTCATCTTGATTATCAAATTATTTATGGATCCATTCGATATATTGTTTTAGTCCTTCGGACTCACGTCATTGCCAAACAATATATGTCGTGTAAACAGAAATGATTATTTGACAATCAAGAACCCACTAGTGGTACTTATTTAACAAAAATATTGAGAACAATTGGAGTGGAGTTAAATACAACAGGTAAATGTCCACCGTAATACGTTTATTATAAACTTAATTACAATGGGCATTACTTACAAATTGTTATTTTACCACGAAAGTGGCCTTCACGAAGAATAAAATAATTCTTGCCTATTTCACAGAAACTAGAGGCTGCGATTATAGTACTAATCTATCACCTTGTCTTGGTAAGTTTGGTATAATTTCTTCGTCTTGTGAAAATTCTAAACTTCAGGACATTATGTTGTGATGTTTGCTGTAATTTTTCGGAATTCAAGTAGGTAGTATTATATTATTAACATTTCCAATCCAGAATTTAACGTTTAAATTATATTCGAAATTTGTGAGTCAAAATAACAATAGCATTTTTAGAAACCCGTCTGGCGCGCGACAACCTATAGTTATATTATATTTCACTGTTACTTGCAGCGCCAGGGTAGGGATCTATTTATTGATTTATTTAAAATTTAAATGATCAAGTAACCCGAGCCTTAGGCCGAATGACATTACTTGAGATTCTGAAATTAACTTTCTAAAATTTATTCGAAATAGTTAACAAAACTAACAAGCTGCAATATAATGAACTTAATTAAACAAACAAAATTTAAGTAATACCATACAATGCAATGCAATAGCATACTTGAGCAATTTATTATCTAAAACCATTACCCGTCAAAATCTTCTTTAATTGGTTTTTTAAAGCAAGTATGGATTCATTAAAGACATTGACCTTTGAGTTATCTAGAAAAACATTTGCGATGTGTAAAATTTTTAGCATTGATGGATTTTTGCAAAAATTAGTTCCAAATTAAGGTATGCAGTCAGTATGTTTTGCCAGGGAAAGTCTTATCATCTACAACTGCGTATTAGGAACGCATCGATCTGTATCTATAGGCACATTTAGTTTATTTTCTTCCAAATCTTTTCCCAGGTTTGAAATAAAATTTAGCGTTGGTTTCCAAAATGAAAAGCCAAAATTAGTTAAATTGTAAACCACGAGAAGAATAGTTGCAGAGGGTGTAACAAGCCATATGTTACGTCGCTATATATGCCTCTCTGTTTTTAGAAATGAATTTTGTTCTTGCTCATGGTAAACTAGCTCAATAGCAATGACATGTACTTATTTTATATATCTCAGTTCAGGGTTATGGAAATCTCTTATTGCATGTATTCAGAAATTGACCTCGATCGGTGCTAAGTTTAAACCGTTAGCTCCAAGAAACTACTAGATTAAAAATTTGTTTTCACATAAATTAACAACTAGATATATTTTAATTATATTAGGGTTAAGTACTAGATCATCAATCGTAAGTCTATGTCTACGCCGCATTTACACGCATAATAATACTAACATACACTGTTTCACTACAAATTCATATTAACCATGATTAATTCACACCTTCGACAGCTGCTTCTACGACTTAGTATTCACAGAACCATAACATAAAATCACCGCAGACAAATGCTTAAACGACGCCTTAGTGCTGACAGCCTACTGCAAATATGCTCAAGCGTAATGCACACCGAACCCAAAACAGTGCAGTGTGCAGTGAGTGATTATTGATCAATTTCAGCTATTTAACCACCTACATTCGTCTTCATTGGAGACCTGGGCATTACCCTCGAGATTGCGTCACTTAATCATACGGCCGCCTACTTTGTTGGCTTCATAGCCAGCAAATCAATAAACTGCAAAATATGAAGAACTGCGGCACGCTTCTCTGCTCTGGAATTTCTACAAAAAATATAGAAGCTTCTCTGCAAAAGCTTCAAAACTAGGTCACCCGGCGTTCTCTATTGCCAGCGAACGAAGCACCTACAGTCGACTAGCTTAAACCAGCTTTCTTTTCGAGAGTCCAAGTTTTAGGGTTACTCGCTCTGCAAAACCCGACCAGTTCCGGCATTGCAACGCTGCATGCGCATAAATTCATATTGTGGCGGTATTCACAAACACGTCGACACACGTTTAAATCTTCTAGATCAAACTGGTCTAGAAGGAATCAGGAATAAATTCACTTTTATAGATTTATTTATTGAGGAATAATAATGCTATTACTCCATTTTTATCCCCTCTTTTCCATCACAGCTATCTTTAGTTGGTTCGTTAGCTAATCGCAGTATTTACTTGCTGCGATTAGATACTCTAAATTCCAAAAACCATGATCATTAGCTTTCCAATAGAAGCGGACGCCTTAAACCACCTAGACGGTGTTGTACTCTTTTTGTGCTACTGTATCGACCTCTGATTGGTTTGTTAGCTTTTATCTGGTCTTTATATCCATCTTCTTTATTTTATTCCAAAAATAATACGCTATAAAAGTGGGCCTGGAGACCCGTCACTAGCTGCAATGAAGACAGCGTGCAATTCTTTATTGATTGCGAACTCCTAATTATCTGGGCGCCAACAGGTTTTTATCACTCCCAGGTACAGGTACACTGAGATAGGTAAGAGAAAACTTATAAACTGCAATATACATAGCACATCATAATCTCTGAAACATTAAAGACAATAGTAAACAAAATGAACGAGGATGATGATCTGCTCTCCTACAACAGCTTATAGTGACAGCAGCTAACGTCACTCTAACTTTCAGCTTACCGCAACCAACCGCACGACCCTCTCTCAGCAGTGAAGTCCATTGGAAGATGTTTTCACCAACAAATGCGACTACGTCGCCCTAAACTTGTCGCTATAATTTCCAGTAACGAAAATATGGTATGAGCAAAAAGTAACTCCATCAAAGGTATCTTTGGAATTTTGAAGCCATATGCATTACAACACCAGAAAATTAGAAGCTGTCATATGAAATTTGTTATGATTATATAACAACTGTTTTTGTCAATAATTTTTGAATAATTTATTTAAAAAAAATGTTACCAGAACATAAAATATTTTTAGTAGAAGCATATTTTCGAAAAGGACAATGGTTGGACAATGGTAATTGGCAGTACTCTGCACAGGCTTGTTTAAACGAATTTAGAGAAAGATTTCCTAACGTAGAAATATTAGAAATTGACTTTTTTTATCAAGTGCGACTTACTGTAGCTGCATTCAGGGAAAATGGTAGTGCAGACAGAGCAAGAACTGGTAGACCACATGCGAGAACTGCAAAACAAATTGGAGATTTCCAAAATCGAATGCAAAACGAACCCTCCACATCAATCCGAAAGCTTGCTCAAGAAGTGAATTTGAGTTATGGTACTTGCCCTACAATTCTAAAACTAGATTTAAATATGCATCCATACAGACTACGAATTTATGAAGAGCTCTTACCTACAGATTACAATAAGAGAATATTATACTGTAACTGGTTTTTGCAACATTTAAATAATGATGTTTTGGAGTTAACTTTTTTTTCTGATGAGAGGTGGTTTTACTTAAATAGCTACATTAATTCACAAGTAATGCGCTTATGGAGCGCTGATAATCCACATTTCTTTCGTGAAGCTTCTTTGCATTGTCCTAAAATAAGCGTTTTGAGTAGCGTGCTCTCGCCGGAGAATTTTCGGACCAATATTCTTTGAAGATACAATAAATGTCGGAAAATATCAAAATAACATGCTTGACGAATTTGTGAATCAGGTCCATGACTATGAAATTCAACAAGGATACTTCCAACAAGATAACGCAACACCTCATGTAGCTGGAACCACGTTGGAATATCTACAGCAGTTCTTTGATGACCAAATTAATTTCAAAAGATCTTTGGCCACCCAGATCTTGTGAATCCCTTTTGGATTTATTTTTATTTCTACTTCTAAAAAATTCACTATTTAAAACACCTGTTCATATAATTTTAGAGCTACAAAAAAAGAATCACCGAGGCATGTAATTCAAAAACTCCAGAATTGTTGCAAATTGTCTTCGAAAATATGAAACTCCGTGTGAGACTATGCTTTCAAGAAGAAAGACGGCATTTTCAACACTTCTTGTAAATGTGTATAAACTGTAAAATGTTGTAACATTTCCCAACTTTTAATTTGTTTACAGACTGAAGTGAGGTTATGTACGCCTAACAAGAACCTGCAGTTTAGTAGTGTCTCCATTAATACAAACCGTATGCTAATTTAATTTTATTAATTTTGTTCTAAATGCTCTCCGTTATAATTGTAATTTTCTGTTTATTAAATATAGTAAGTTTCCTTACAAGACTGAAGTTTTTTAATTTAAACGTCAATAACGTCATTGATAAGAATCAACAATAATTAAATATAACTTTCTGGTGTTGTAAGACACATGACTTCCAAATTCTAAATGTATCTTTGATGGAGTTACTTTTTGCTCATGCTATAGAATCAAGTACTTCCAATAAAAAATATGCATATCCGGTAACAATCGGCAAAACTGTACAATGACTCCCGTGGTTCCTTAAACAGTCATCATGACTTGGAACGAATTCCTGTAAATCTGCTTCAAGCAATCTTCCTTAGTATCAACAAACCATTTACAAAGAACGAGAAATCGCGGGTTTACCACATTTTTACCACGAAAACTTTCAATGCACAGCCCTGCTTTTCCAATCTCACCGATTAGAAAAGCCAAACTTGTTATTCTGTTTTACCCTTTTTTTAAAACCCCTGCAACTCTGATAATATTTTAAACGCTACGACTGCGTTTACCCAATCGACCGTCTATTCATGGCCGTATATAACGTAAGCTAATAACCCCAATGCAATACCCTTTTAATACGTAACAGGTTCCTCATGATCACACCGATAAAGCCATGTTTCGTCTTCAGTAGCAATTCGGATAAAAATTTCATCGCACTTATAGAGATTCAAAATCTACTGCGATACTTCAATGAGCTATTGTTCCTAATTAGCTTTGATTACAAAGATCAGTATACAAAATAATCAAAATGGTTGTATCTGATACAACAATTTTTGCTAATTATTTATTCCGCAGTACTAATGTTTCGACGATTTCAAGAGATGTTGGTAAAACGGGCCTTCCTGGGCGGGGGTAGTAATCTAGCGCCTCTCTGTTTTGCTAGAACAAACCATTCAACTTATGAACCATGCTAGTTAATATGTACTGTTCCACAAATAAACTGGACCACCCATAAAAATTGTATTTGTTACATTAAGTCATAAATATATAAAAGCTTTTGTTTTATAGTATAACCATATTAAGCATATTTAATAGCACTATCCTCAAATATCAACTGAAGAATTAACAGAATCATATTAATAAAATTAAAAAATTATAAAAAAACTATATTTCACAAAAATACGAGAAAGAACAAAAAAGGGCAATTAACAGTTCTTTAAATCTCCTCGGAACCTTTAAAAATGTTTGGCAACGATTTGGCATACTTTGTATGCAATATGCTATCAACATTTGGGCACAATTCAAAATCTTCATATGACAATATTTTATTAATGGGCATAGTTTTACTTAAACCAAATTATGAAAAGAAATGCTTTTTATAGTGACATAATCCTGAAAGGTTGCCAAAACCGCTATGACTTTCCTTTTGAAAAATATTTTTAAAAATTGTACAAATATATGCAACTGGTCCAGTTCATTTGTGGAGCATTATATATATTACATAATAAATGATAAAACATTATTTTGGTATCTTATTTAAAATATGTATAAAATACAGAGATCAATAGTTACATGCCATTAGGAAAAAGGTTTTTAAAGTGATTGTAAACAGATATCAAAGTTAGCCGATGCTTGACTAATAACTTTATTGACATTATTGTGTACCCCTTGGGCACATTCAGCTGCTTTCTTTGGGGCGATATCAGCCCCTGCATAAATGCCCCTTTCAAGGCTCTCAATCTTGTCATCAATGGCCTCGATTTGGTTCGTCCAACATTCATTGACATTCACCCCACAGCTGCTGCATATCTGGTTCGCATCTCCCATCGAGCTATTGATTTCGTCAGCCTGTGCATAGAGGTTATCTAACTCTTCATCTAGATAACACGCGTCTAAGGCTTTCTGATCTACTTCTTTGATAGCTGTTTCAAGTTCGCCTTTGCATTTGTCTGCGTTAGGTCCTGTGGCGTTCTCAGCCTTCTTACTCAAGTCGTACAACTGCAGGTTGAAGTCGATGCGAATTTTAGCAAAGCCATTTTGGATGTCCAAAATTGCCATTGCTATCGCAATGCGGGTGTCAGTTGCAGTCTCGATGATACGGTTTCTGAGATCGTGGACTTCGTCGCCGCAACAGGTTTGCTTGACGGCGGCTCCATCTAGCTGCTGGAATAAATTCAATAGGATGAAAATTATAAAGTAGGTAGTTTGATTTGTGCTAGCTTGAGAATAAAATTTATTTAAACAGATCTACTTAGAACCTGCATGCAAGTCGAAGAAGAAGAAGTGATTGCGACATTTTTATGCCGATTCATAAAGAAAAATCTATTGTATTACACAGTATGTGGCAAATGCGATCAATATAATTCTTACCTCTGCAAGGACAAGACACGCGAACACTAATATCAATTTTGGTGACATGCTTAAGTATATCACAAACTAAGTTTAAAATTTTAAACCTATTATTTATACTACTGAATGCATCACTTTCAATCAACGTTCAAGAAGTATTTCCACGACATCTGATAACATACACTTTAAGTGTTTATTTAGATATCCCAAGTGAACTATCAGTTTATGTCACACGTCGTATTTGATATCGGTGGTTGAATATTATCAGATTCCCAGAAATCTTTAGGTATTAAAGACTTAATTTGTTATCTGTATTAGAGCAGGCGTAAGTCAGTAATCCTTCAAAGGATATAAAGACAAATGTAGATAATTTATTTAAAATAAAGCAGCAAGTGAGCATCTGATAAGAGACAATCTTTGTAGGTAAGAATTCATTCCCTCACGTAACCTTTGCACCTAAAATAAACTATGTACCCTAGAACAAGAGTGTATTAATTCCAAATTATGCAAACATGAGATTTTGCTTCATATTAATGTTTTAGTCCAAATCAGCTGAGCACCAGACGGAATTGTGTCTATTTAATAATCTTTAGTTTTGTTATAGTTTCTAAATACAATTATTAAGTCCAAAATATGTCAGTACTAAGTAGTCGATCGTTTTAGAGTCAGCAAATATTATATCAACTTTGAACTTTTTAGTTATGAAGTGCAGCTATCTATTGACTATATCGTCATTCAAACCGTAAGGTATTATATATGTATATTTAATAATTTTTGCCCTCAGCTGTGTATTCATAAAAACTGACTTAGTCAAAGTCTGTTATTATTATTATTATTGCTATTTATTGGGTACAAACTATTTGAGTACTATTGTCTGTACAGTTTTGTCAGACTTGTTTACAAGTCATTAAGTATGTCTAGAGTTAAAAGATTTTAAGTTTAGTACAAGAACTCAATAAAGATGAAATTAACGAGAAAAACGAAGCAGTGTGCAATATAACCCCAGAAACACAAAATTCTGATATACTTACCGAAAGTTGTGACTTAATAATTATGTACTTCTTTTCAATGCAACTTCATGGTTGTACCACTCTTAAACGAGGGGTTGTCACAACCTTAGCTAGCTCTGCCTCTCAGTAGAGAATATGGTACGAGTAAGAACTAGGTAGCGATCCTTAACGTTAAAAAAATAAATTTTATAGTTAACAAATTTTGGGCGACTGTCGTTACACAGAACATAAAAACAAATCTAGCTACCAAAACTAAACACCACCTACCTTGTAAGCCTCGAATTTCAACTTAAATCTTAAAAAGAACAAACGAGCCAGTTCAAGTAGCGTCGAAGCATGAATACACAATTAAAAATATAAACCAGAAATACTAAATAGGCGTCACCCCTGGCTTTTATTTGAAAATCTAGATTCACATTTTAAATCAATACAGGAGCCGAAACAGAACTAAAAGCTATAAAATAAAAAATGTTGTACTCCAAACATAAGTTACATGATACGTTTCGTAGCCAGAATAATCAACATCAAAAGAAGTAAATAATTAGTATCACAATTTTCAGCAACAGATACATAACGATTTCTCGCAAAAAACTTTTTCTATAACCATTTTAAAAGTCTTTACTTTTAAAGTACCAGAATCTGCCATTGAGTTGACGTAACTTTTACTGATACAAAAATGTATATGTTGCTAGATAACACTTTATACAAGTACTAAAAGTGACAGTTTATAGTACGATACATGAAAATTACGAAACGAAGTCGTAGTCTAGTGCACTAACACTTTTACCACGAATTTGCATACAAAATTTTTTACGACCTGAAGTGTACTGTTATTAATTTATAAATACCGATTAAATAAAGGCCTACATTTCTGTTATAATTTGTCCTAATAAAAACGGCAGGTGATAGGTAGCCGGTAGCGGTGATTATTTGTACAGTCTTGTTCGGAACGACAGGCAGCAGCTCGACAAGCACGACTTGACTTCAACTGTCTTCGAAGCTCACATGTGGTTTCACATTGCCTAACGCAGACCTCATGCAGAACCTGCAGTGATAGTTACCACACATTGCTACATCAGCAAAGCCCCAGATCTGAGTTCACTTCTGTCCAGCCTCAGCCAGCGGTCTCACAAGTGGCTACTTCAGCACCCTCGGTTAGCACATGACCATACGTAACTTCTCACACAAAATTTCTGCTTTCAAATCCTTCCAGTAGGAAAACAGTCTTACTGTCTACAGCGCTTGTAGAAATTTATGATAGCTTTGGCAATTACAAACCTAGCCGTCTTCTTCTAGATTCAGGTTCTCAGTCCTTATGTATTGTTGATAGTTACGCAGATCATCTTCACAAGTCTTTGTGCTTGGTCTTTGGAATTCTAACTCAAACCCTTTGCGGAATTACAACACTCAAGATTCACTCACGTATATTCCGTGAGTAGGTATTCACTGTTGGCACAATCGTTTAGCCCAAAATGTGCTCTAATTTGCCTAGCTCTACTCTGCCTTTCGAAGGATAGAATTATCTCAATGGCATACAACTTGCCGATCCCAGCTGGAACACGCTAGCACCTGTTTATATTCTCCTAAGTGCTGAAATCTACCTTAGTCTCGTCTACGGCGGTCAGGTGTCACCTTCCATCAACGTAGACGGATCGTTTGCGTTGAACACATGTTTTGGTTGGGTCCTCCTGGGATCTACTGTAATACTCCACCCTTCTTATAAGGGTATTTTACATTTAGTCACGGGATAACTCACCGTCTAAGAGGGTTTGATGCACTCGAGTATAAATCAATTCAGCAACAACAATTTGTTAGTAATAAATCAATATAATGTATATAAATGTGTTAGAAATAATAGGAACTGAACTACAAAATACGAAAACTACAATTTTCTGGTGGCCCCACGTCGAAATTTGTCTGCAGTGTAGGCAGTCTAACAATCGCTTGTGCGGGGAAGGTCACGTCCTTTGGGGTCGCCGGTCTTCGACGGGACAGCGCGCAGCACCTTCTGCGTCGATTGGCGAAAGGTTTCCGCTTGGAGCCGATCGATGCCGAAAGCCCAAAATTGAGTTTGAATGCGTTTTCCTTCTGCGGACTTGACGGATTAAAATATATGGGCAATTTTTACCTGGAATACGTTTATTTTAATATTTAGTGCGGGGTGTTCCTCCACAAGTCGAAGGCTTCCTCAGACGGACGTAGCGGGTAGACGGTAGACCGCAAATTCCAGGTACGTAAGTGGTTTTTAGTCGTCCGCAGGTAGAGCGATGCACTTTATCGAAATGCCTAGCTAGCGCGATAAAAGGCCAGCTGCCCCGGGTCGTTGCTTCGACTTTGTTTACGCCTAATTTGAATTTTCGGACTGAGGACGTTGCCTTCAAGACTTGCAAATCGGGCGACGGTTCCAGCGGAGTATGTACTGTGAATCACACAAAATTAATCTTCGCGGAGATCGGACGACCTGTCGACCTTTATACAGTGTGGTCCATTAAGTGTGCAACAAATGGGACATTTTTTTATTAGTTGTACAATCGAAATTTAAATATTGCCAAAAGTTAGTGCATGTTCGATAACCATATCAGATGCCCTTAGAATGGCTTCAAGTCAAACAATATACAGGGCAGGACAAAAAATATGAAATTTGTTCAAGAACAAAGTTACCTTATTTCAAAAAATATAGCAAAATTTTATTGAGAAAAGTTGTTTAGAATCAAAAGTTATGCTCAAATACAAAGTTACGGCCTCCTATTCGAATTTTGATTCTTTTTTTGTAAAATTTTGTATTATCCCCGTATGATACATATTTTTATTATTCTGATTTTATTAAGAGTTTTTCATATGTAAATTATTATTAGTAAAGCATTTGCCTTGTTAAGAAGAATATTTGCGAAATTCTAAAGTTCTGTTAAATATCGTTGCAACAAACATGAAGTGGACGCTTACCTAAAAAAATATAAATCCAAGTAAATTTTACAAATACGCTTCAAGTTGCTAAAAGTTATTTAAAAGGGATGTGGTTGTGGCTACTTTAAATACATATAAAATCAAAATAATAAAAATATGTATCATACGGGGGTAATACAAAATTTTCCAAAAAAGAATCAAAATTCGAATAGAAGGCCGTGACTTTGTATTTGAGCATAACTTTTGATTCTAAACAACTTTTCTCAATAAAATTTTGCTATATTTTTTGAAATAAGGTAACTTTGTTCTTGAACAAATTTCATATTTTTTGTCCTGCCCTGTATATTGTTTGACTTGAAGCCATTCTAAGGGCATCTGATATGGTTATCGAACATGCACTAACTTTTGGCAATATTTAAATTTCGATTGTACAACTAATAAAAAAATTTCCCATTTGTTGCACACTTAATGGACCACACTGTATACTGCGAATAAAATAAAATTTTGCAGTCAACGAGAATACAGGAATGTTCGGATGCGGGGATTGTATAATATTTCAACATTACAACAACGTGTGCTGGATCCTAGAATATTTCGAGTTTGAACGCCACACTACTAACCACAGTTTACCGACATGATAGAGCGGCGTTCAGTACGGGTTATTTATAGCGGGTATGAATTATCTTAATCTTGCAAACAGTTCGTAACGGCAAAATGGCGGTAGGAAATGCAGCCAGATTAGATAAAGGATCAGTTCAGGTATCTTCTTATCGGATGAAGATTGGTCAGAGAGAGCGGCAGCTGGGCGATCTTCGCATATATAGCATCAGATCTCCTTATCTTCTGCTTCCGGTGGCGATTGGAACAGGAGGGGAGATTCGCTTGCGCGCCGCCTTATAGTAACTTGCGACATCGGATGCCGATCGGCTTATCATCGGCTAGATCCGTAACGTTTGAAAAGCGGGCTGAATTCAATTCAAATGCTTTTTGAGTATTCCTAAGATTTAATTTCAGGGCGAAACGTTACATTACAGCTACACTCACTAAACACAAATTTTTCGTGGAATAGACTCTAAGAAAGTTTTGGGAGATCGAACAGGTTAGTTCTGAAGAATGTCTTTCCGATGAAGAGAAAAGGGTCGAGGCATCTTTAGAGACACTTATGCTCGGGGCATCTTAAGTCGGTTCTCAGTTCGTCCTCCATTCAAGACAAAGGAGCCCTCCTTTGCCAATACAATTACACAAGCTGATCGCCGCCTTACTTCTCTAGAACGGCACTTGTTTTTACAACCTGTTCTGAAATATCTGTACATAGACTGTATGAAGGATTATTGGGCGTCCGGTCATATGTTCTTGTTCACTACCCCTTCAAGGAAAGGGCAATAATATTTAATTTCTCACCATTGCGTTCTCAAGACAGACGGTGATTCGCCCAAAATCAGAGTTGTTTTTGATGCTTCAGCGAAGGATGCTATAGGTCTCTATTTCATTGACACGCAGCTGCTAAGGCCAAAGCTACAGTCAAACATATGCTCCGCCTTGCCTTTTTCGTTATAGATTTGTTTTTACTTACAATGTTAGACAGATGTTTAGTCAGATTCGTGTTATAGGCAAACATTGCTGTTTTCAGTTAATCAGGTGGATATTCTCTCCGGATAAACCAGTGCAAGCGTATGCGATCAATACAGTCACCTATGGCATTTTATTCTCACCATTTCTTGCTCTCCGCACCTTGCTCAGATGATGCTGAGGCTTGCCCCCTTGCCTCGAAGGCTCTTATGTCTAGTTTGTATGTGGATGATCTCGCATGTGGAGCAGATTCCATATCGGATGTTTTGGAGCTGCTAAAACAATTGGTTGAGCTTCTTGACACCGTTGGTTTCGAACTGGTCAAGAACCACCCTACGCTGCTGGAAAATATTCTCCCTCGCATCGTCAGCCACATAATCTGAGATTCGACACTGATACCGACACTGTGATTAAAGTTATTGGACTGCAGTGGCAATCAACACAGGATAGCTCTTGCTCTGAAATCAAACCAATTACTTCCCTTTCCACAAAGCGCGCCATATTATCAGCAGTGGCTAGGTTTTCTGTGTCCTCTCACCCTGTTCGGTAAGAAATTAATTCAACATTTTTGGACTTTAAATATGAGCTGGGATGACGCACCTCCGGAGGACGTGTGGGTCGATGCGATCAATATCAGTGACAGCTTAGGGATATGTCTTCGATAAAGATTCCGCGTCGTTTACTTGAAGAATCAAGTATGTCTTGCCAATTGCTTGCCTCGACTCGTCAGAGGAAGGTTGTATCTGCGTGGCCTACTTCCGCCGTCTGATAGCGATGGTCACCTAACAATGCGGCTAGTCATGACTAAATCTAAGGTCACGCACTCAAACCGCTTTCAATCCCTAGGTTGGAGTTGTGCCCAGCCGTGCTGCCCTCTAAAATAGTTGAATTTGTACTTAATACATACAAGGGCAGGATTAAGTTTTAAAAAATAGTTACATGGAGCGTCTCCACTGAATTCGGTCTTCACCTCACAGGTGGACAACTTTTGTTGCCAATAGAGTTTTTCATATTCAAGATCGAGTGTGTCCTGGATGTTGGAAACACATTAACTTCTTTGACAGACCCGGATTCTCGCGGGTTTCTTCAAGAAGGGCTGATCTCATGATCGTTATGGTGGGTGGGCACGTCTTTCTTGTTTGAACAGTGTGATTCATGGCTGGATAACAAATCACTTGATGGCTATCCTTACACCGATTCTGAGGAGAAAAGGATTGTTTCATTCGTACGAACAGCGCCTACTCTTGTAGAGTCGCTATCAGCAAAATTCTCGTCTTTGCGCAAGATTCAAGCAATCGTAGCTTACTGTTTACGTTTCTCTCAATTGTCAAAGTCAATGAAGTCAAAACGGTCACCTCTTAGAATTCGAGTATCAGCGAGCTTGTTGCTGATGGTCAGGTGTATTGAGCGCATACAATTTGCACGAAAAATCGCTTATTTTGCAGAGGAAATACTCTTCCCAAAACACTACAGAAATTGAACTCATTTCTAAACGCAGATGGTATTCTACGTGTTGGCGGCCGTCTCTCACAGTCTACTTTGGCTTTTACAGCCAAGCGTCCTGCTTTGCTACTTTGTCAGCACATATTTACAGAACTGGTGTTTCGGCACACTTATCTGCTGTATCTTTATTCAAGTGTGAACACAGCCCTCTACTTGATATAACAGAACTTCTGGATAATTCGAAACGATCCTTCGAAATGTCAAAGGTGTTTCATATTGACTTTGTTCGTGATCGAGTTTTCAATGGAACCTTGGCGATAATGGTAGACGTCCAGCTTCTCCGCCTTCAAATGTGTAATATTACCACCGTTATCAACAAATAACATCGCGGACGTTTGGCAAAGGCAATGCGTAGTATAATTTTTAGGATTTGGAAACTTTAAAAATTCGGAAATATTGGTTTCTAAAGGTCCAAGAGTATGAATATTTATAGTCTGAATTGAGCATTTCCTTTTTCTGTAACTTCCAATCATCTAAGTGGAGTATTTGTTAGCAGCAAAGATACAACACCAAATATTCCACAGCAACTACAACAAACATTCGCTCAATACATGTTTTGAAATCTAGTATTTTTACGATGAAGATGTCGTCCTCGTCGTCCACATGATCGATACACATGTTGGTTAGTTCTTCCCGCGTTAACACATCGGCTAACCCAATAATTGTTGCTATCTGGAAATTAAAAACCAGTTAAATTTGTTTTGGTATAAATAGAGCTTGATACACTAATTAATAGCATACTCGTATTGTGTTATTAGGATCAAAAGCGGTACTTTGTTTGACAGGCAATTATGTTTGCATTTGCGAGACGTAGCCCAGCGAAAGCAAAAATTGCTAGTCAGATAGCGTCACTTTTAATCCGAATAACAGATAAAGTACAATACATTCAAGATTTTAAATGATTGACTGATTTTGACGTTCATCATGTAAAAAGCACTAGGACAACTGCATTCCTAAACAACCAAGTAGAACCTACTTTTAGTTCATAGAAAGTTAATAGTTATTTAAGATACAAGTGCAAAAAGGCATTCTTTATTGCACGAATAGGTCAAATTAGAATGCGAGCGTTAGCGAGCATTCTAAGACCTATGAGGGAGATCGACCTCTGGATCTTCTGCCTTCGACATTTCCCTGTACAATCAATCTTTCGATTCCACCTTTCGTACTTGCTATATGTCCAAAATAGCGTAGTATATTACGATTTATGGATGTCAACAATCTTACTTTTATTTTTAGCTCTTGAAGAATAGAATCGTTTGTTCTGTGGGCCGTCCACGGTATTCGGAGCATCCTCCTATACACCCACATCTCGAAGGCATTTATTCGATTTGCGTCTGCTTTTTTAATTGTCCACGTTTCTGAAGCGTAGTTTGCAATTGGAAAAATTAACGATTTTACTAGATGTAATTTTGTGTTTCTTGTTACGCCTGTGTCTTTCCATATTTTTATTAATTTTGTTGTAGCAGATCTAGCCATTGCAAGTCGTCTACGTATTTCACTTTCACAACCTCCCTCGTTTGTTATCATAGAGCCTAAATAGTTGAATTGACTGACCACTTCATATCCAGCTACTTGCCTTTCATCGGTTTGATTCTTCCTGGGTCTATCTATTATCATTACCTTCGTTTTCTTGGTATTCAATTTGAGCCCGTACTGTTCACTAGTAGCTTCAAGTTTGTTCATTATGGTTCCCAGTTCTTCTTTGGACGCGGCTATAATCAACGTGTCATCCGCATACCTCAGATTGTTAATCTTTCTTCCTCCAATTGTCACACCTCCATGCCATTCATGTAACATGTAATGTATAATTTTCTATTAATAAACGATTTTTAAAGGTGATCAAAGATACCATGACTGTCAAAACTTCAAGTGTAAATTATTTATCATGCAATAAAATTAAATTTTCTCCCATTTAATAATATACCATCAACGACAAAATATTGTAACTAACGCGTGTGTTAAGCGGCGATCCATAAATCTCAACAATTAACGTGTGCGCTATCACCCACATGTTAAAATGTCTCGATTATTAATCGCTCTCGTTAACACACTTGTTTGTTAGTTATTAATGACATAAGGCCGTTAACAAGCATTTAACAAACGAGGATAAATTTGTGGCCGAGGCCGTTAGGCCGAGGCTAATGATTAGCAAAGCAAAAGAATTAAGAGTCCCTAACTAAATTACGTGTGGCAGCCATACTAGTCTTATTTTACTTCTAATTTCAGAAATCTTCAAGAAAATGGAATTCGACATATAGAGCGAGGTGTTTTTTACGATGTTAGGAACCTTTCTTCCCTGTAAGTATTGATGCAGCTATGTTGCTTTATTTTTAAGTAAAAGTGGCTTAAGTTTCTTAATATTTTTTTCGAACCATGTAATGATTATGTATTTCAGATATCTGGGAAACAATGCTTTTAGGAAGCTACCTAAGAACATTTTCCAACCTTTGGATAAGCTTCAGTATATGTAAGTAAATATACTTCTTATGCAGTATTAAGAAGTATAGTACACAATACAATTATTGTCTACATAACGCATTTTGAACCAACTTGAGGTTTTCTTAGTTATTATAAAATCCAATATTGTGTTCGCCTGGCTGAGTAGACCATGCTGTGGGGGCCTTCTGTCTAAATTGAAGTATTCTGGTGATAAATCTAAACCTAATCTTGTTAACAATCGACTTCTAGATACTCATCAGTTCACCAGAGTCGGCAATACATTTAAAATTTAAATTTTATACTTGGGAGCTATAACATTATTGCGATGGGTTTTTTGAGACAGTAAATGGCTGATGTAGAAACTGTTTCAGTTTTGCTTTGACGAAAAAAATATTCAACAGTAATATCCCAAGTGCATTAAAATAGCCGATTAAATTTTGACGTTTTCTGTCAGAATGTTTTGCTAAGAAATTTGTTAAGTAAATTTGCCGCTCAACAAGAATCCCGAGTGCGCAGCACGAGGGATTTTGAAGCGGAAAATTTACGAGATATATTTCTTCAGAGCAAAACATTCTGACAGAAAATCGTCAAAATTTATTCAGGCTAGTTTACATGCACGCGGGATGTTCGGCGTGATTATTTCCTGAATAAATAGATAAAATTCAGTTGGTGAAGCACCTTTAATTATCATGTTAAAATTATGCACAAGCGATTAAATTTTGACATAAATTTAACCGCGGTTAAATTGTGACGTTTGAATTTTAGTCATTATTAAACTAACAGAAACCATGGTGATTACGCATTATTATGGATATGAAGGAAATAATCACTTATAATACCATGAGTAGTCAAAGTTATGTCGACTATTTTTGTGGTGGTGTCACGAATGTCCATTGCGCTTTGGTTCGATTAGGACGAGCGCGCTAGCACGAGTCCTAATCCTAAGCGCAATGGACATGAGTAGTGATACCACCGCAAAAATAATCTACTTAACTTTGACTAAGAATGGTATTCGAGGGACTATTTAATGAACCAAACTACTTTTTCAAATTAGTTTTCAGTAAATCTAGCCACAAACTATGCAATTTCTATAGTAACAGAACACTAATATTGACTTTTTCTAATAAAAATCACATTTGTTTAAAATAGTCACTTGAATACCTTCTAGGAAGATATATCCACTGATATTTTTTTGATTGGTCAAGAAACGTCAGAATTCTGGATTTTCATTGGTCACTTTTTGACAGATTACAGGTGAATTGAATAGTCTGAGAAATTTTCAGAAACGAGAACGGACTATGTATCGGTAGCTGTAGAGGTCGTGGTAAGTCAATTTAAAACCCAAATAAAAACATTGAAAAAATACGTCCTTTACAAGAAATACGACAGTTCAGAGCAGTACACTTGACGCCTTAGGTTGTTTGTGATTAAACATAATTGCCAACATAAAACAGGTTATAAATGATGAATGAAGACATGAAAATAAACTGCATACCAACCTACCGAGTACGTCGCGTCTGGGTAAATTTTGTCGCAGGTAGTTAATGGCTTTAAATCTCGTGATATAAATAAATAAATAAATAGATCAATAAATAAATAAATAAATAAATAAATAAATAAATAAATAAATAAATAGATAAATAAATAAATAAATAAATAAATAAATAAATAAATAAATAAATAAATAAATAAATAAATGGCTTTATTTCCCACAGCTGAATCAATATATGTACATAATTCAATAAAAATAAAAGTAAATTCAATAAAGATAAAAACATACATAAATATATGATATAGGGAAACCAAAAGGTGATGGTTCAAGCGCTTTGCTTGATCTTCCACATGCACCTTGAAAAATAGATACCACGAAGAAAACAAAATGCCTACAACTAACTTAACTAAAACTAAACTAAACCTAATATTCTGCAATTAGCACAACGACACTCGCAGCATTAAACAGAACAAAAAAAAAAAAAAAAAGATAAATGAAGAGAAAATCTTACCGATAGATGCTCGTCTAGTGATTCAACACTCATTATTTATGTTGTTAAGTTTTGTTGGTTTAGAAGAAAATAGTAGAGATGTTTTTTTAAAGGTATTTACCGAGAAGGTTTTGATATTAACAGGAAGAGAATTATAAATTTTTGGTATTTGACATCGAAAACTGCGTTCATAAAAGGCTGTTTTAAGATAGGGTGGCGTGATAGTGTGCTTGAATCTTATATTAATATTGTGAATATCTTCCCGATACGAGATTCTTTTATATAAATAAATCGGAATTTTATCAGTGATTATTTTGTGATACAGTGTTGCAGTTAATAGCTTTCTTCTATTCGCCATAGAGAGCCAACCGAGTTCAATCAGCTTATGCGATATAATATATTATATTATGATAATAATCTCTCTTATGTTAAAAGAGTGATAAATTTGAGTATCGTCAACATACATATTCATACTGCAGGTTTTAACATACTCAAATAAGGTGGATGTATAAGTAATCAATAAAAGTGGCCCCAGAATTGAACCTTGGGGAACTCCTCTGGTAGTCTCTCTAGAATCAGAATACCCGTTAGGTAACTTTACCCTTTGCACCCGATTGCTTAAGTAGTTAGAAAGCAACATGGAGGAGTAATTATTATATAATTATTAAACGTAGTAACACCGAGTACAAGGGTAAAAACAAATTCAAATGTAGCAAGGTGGTAGTCAAGAAAGAAACGCCGTACTTTCGCTTGAAGGAAGCGTGGTTACAGGAATGTCTAGGCTATGGTTGGGGCACTTTACTTTAAAAATTCCAATAGAATCGAGACATTGTTCCATAAAGTTTCTTTTAATGTTGCTGATCGTGGTGATGCCGATGTCTAGTGCTGATTCTTTATTATTGTTTTCCGGACAAAATTAATAACATCTTTGGACAGAAAAACTATGCGTTAAAGTTCGTCCAACGTTGAAAACTATTTGCTGCCAGCAGTCATTTCAACAGGTTAAGCTGTGACGTTTTTCTAACTGAGACATGGCTAAGAGATTCTGTCTCAAATACGAATATACGTTCTATGCCCGTCTTCACTTTGTTATATCAATTGCTTTTTAGAGGGAAATATTAGAGTATCGCATGTTTTCGTTAAGTTGGTAGAGCCACCGCTTTTTTCGCCGTCTACTTAGACATTATCTTTGACAAGATAATGCACGCCAAGGAATGTTTATCGCTTCCCCTCACGTTTTCGCACCATCAAAGTCTCGTCTCCCGCATCTTCTCGGAAATTGGAGCAATGCTTATTCCCTTCTTGCCACCCTCGTTCTTGATATGTGTTACGGTTGGTTTTGAGGTTACTAGTAGCGCACTCTGTAAACGCGGAGTTCACGATTTATGTCGTTCACCTGATTCTTCATTATCTTCTGGTTAAATCGGAATTAAATGCATCATTCAAATATCAATGAATCACCCCGTAATGTCAGTGTTGATCGTATTCCACGGAATCTGTGATAATATATTTCAAGTAGACATGGAACAGCATTACAGGAAATGATGCACAAATACCTGTTCCATCATCAACTTTGCAAGATTATAGAATAAAATGCTCACCGAATGTGGTTTGGTATAGTATTTGTCACTTTATAATTGACGAGAATGTGTATATGTATGAACGTAGAATAATTCAGGGTGGATATTGCGTTTGAAACATCAATATTTTATTTGATTAATCGTTTACCTATAATGATGTGTTACTTGCAATTTTGAGGTTGTTGATTTTTTGGTAGATTGTTTATTCTACAAATTCATATCGATTCAAGCATTTTTTTTATGTGTACTTGAAGGCATTAGATTTGTAATACCTTAATCGTTATTTTTAGTACTAGTGTAAGTGCAGCTTCATTACTACGCTTGTGTTTTAAGAATGTCAACTATTTATGTATGCTTAATATTGCATTTTGCTACTCAAAAAATTTAATTAATCTTATCTTTTATATGAATGGTATTTCCTGCTTCCTCGGTAGTGTGCTACATGTTACTGTCAAGCTGACACTTGTTTAACCACGTTTATTGTTTCATATCCCAGTAACTTCTTGTATTTGGTTTGGAGATAGGATTTGCTAATTATTTAGTTTAAAGGGATGTAATTTAATGTTTACCTTTGTCTTATATCTCTTTTTTTAATTTACCTTGTGTTTGTCTTTCACTTATGCTGCTTACCAGATGATTTACCTCGTTCCATTATTTGGTCCTCACTTTCTAACATATTTTTTCAAGTTTTTTCTGGGGCGAGTGTGATCTTAATTTCTTGGAACTTGCATATTTCTACAGCCTTGCCATTTTAGGCATGGAAATATCGTGTGGTCCGGGGTATCTTCTTCTCCGCAGTATACACACTGCTCAGTCTGCCTCCGTTTATGGCAATGTAGATATGCGATATAGCAACCATGCCAGGTGCATCTCTTCTTTTGCTGTCGTCTTTTCGATGCCCTTGGCGATTCTCTTTTTTGTTTTCACGATGGGGTCTATCGGTGGCGTTTCTGTTATAAGCAGCATCTCTACTTGCGATGCTGTTTTTCAGGCTCTTACGATTTTTATAGCTAGGAGTCTATGTATGGTAGTTAGTGTACGCCTGTATTTGGCTATGTCTAATTATTCTGCCAATATGGGTCATATAGCATTACCTAGACACTTACAGCACTACCGGCTCCACTAGGGTTGTTTTCTAGATCTAGGCCCTTTGATATTGATCATAAGTCGCTCAATAGCGTTGTCCTTAGTTCCTGATTTGCTCTCTGTTTTGCTTATGTGTTAATCCAGACACATAGATATTGTATGGCTTTCTTCGGGTTTATGTGCGTACCTTTGACGTTAAAGGTACTTTGATCTATCTTCTTATGGGTGCATAGCATCACTGCCTCTGTTTTTTCGGGTACTAGTTGCAGGTGGTTCGTCTCCATCCATTCTTCGATCTCTTCTGTTGCAAACTTAGCCTTCCACTCTAATTGATTGCAATTATTACCGATTAGAACTAGAACCGTCAGTATACCTATTTTATGGTCGCGCCTTCCGGAAGTTTTATGCAGAAAATGCTATCTATCGCATAGTACCCCAGGGTAGCTTACAGGACCGATCCTTGTGGTAGCCCACTGTTTATTACTCTTCTTCGAAATGTCCTTCAGCTTCTAGCATTACTTTATTTTATTAGAGTAACTTCTGATTAAGTGGTGTTGCGAGTAGACCGAAACTTAGGGACCTTCGGCCGAAACCCCTATTTCTTTTAGTGCTTCTAGTATTTTTGTCAAAACGCTGAGTTAAAATCATTCTTGGCGTTTAAAGTTATTAGCGCGTGTTATCTCCAGAACTTTATTGATGCCATAAATAGTCGACTCTTCTTCTTTCTGAAGCTATATTAATGATTCGAGAGTAGCCCCTTTTGTTCTAGTTTGTTGTTGAGTCTGGTTAGAATCACCTTCTAAAGTAGCTTATCCTCACTATCTAAGAGGCATATCCGTCTGTGGGATGTCGCATCGTTAGATTGCTCATTACTTTTTCTGAGTAATACCAAACGTGCATTTATATCTTTTCCTGGGAATTCTTCTCCGTTTTCGTAGTTCTTGTACTCTCAGGAATATATCTGGTAAGCTCTCGACCACCACCTTGATAATTTCAGCTGGTATCGTTCCGAAACCTAGGGCTTTCCCAATTTTGATGCAATCAGTCTCGTTTCGCAACACTTCTACGAATCCTTCAAAGGGTGCCAGCGGTGGCGGCTTCTATTCTACTTCTTTATTGTTGAAAAAAAAACATCAGCAACTTGTGTTTTTTCTATTGTTTCCGCTTCCTATTGTAGCCCTTTAATATTTTTGACAGCAACTTAACACCCTTGTTTCTAGACGTCACTATCTATATCCTCGCAGAATGCCTTCCATAATTCGTTTTTGGTAGACTTTATAGCACATCTCAAGATCTTTCTTTTCCCTTATATTCGTTTTATGCGTCTTCATTTAGCTCTGCCAGCCTAAAAGGAAAGTATTTGAAGAATCTGTACTTTCGGTAATAACATATGGAGCGGAGACCCTGAGATTAACTCAAAGAACAGCAGATATGCTTCGAGGAGCACAAAAAAAAATAGAGAGATGAATGATTTGAATAAAATGAGAATCAAAGAATTAAGAAGACAAAGATAGCTCACGGATGTTATAGAAATGATAAGTACATTAATGTGGAACTGGGCGGGTTATGTAGCCAGGATGAAAGATGTAAGGTAGACACGAAAGAAAGTGTGGTAAACTACCCGCGCGCTCGACAGACGATATCAGGATGATAACGACCAATTGGGTGATAGCAGCACAAAATAGGGAGACGTGGAAAATGTTAGGGGTGGTATGTTCAACGATGGAAAACAAAAGTTTGGATAATGGTTGGATGATTTAGCTCCTGACTTGTTACTCTCCTTCTTAGCCTAGTATTTTTAGTGCAGGTACACACTGCCTTTTTATCACCAGTAAACTTGTTGCCATTTAGATTTTTTTTCTGCGTTCTCGGCATTGATGCGTTGCATGCAGTTTTCACAGTTTTAGTGAGGTCCCACGCTGCATCGATTTGATTGTGCTTATCTTGTTTTTCGAATTTTTCTTTCCGTATCTAGTTTCCTGACCCTCTAGCCTTTTTGTGTAGTGGAGCTTGAAGTGCTTATTTCTTGTTCAACCTCGAATTGAATGTATCTATGGTCATTCAAAATCTATTATTTAAGAACAATTCTGGGGACACATATCTGCTTATGTTGTGTGGCTTCGGGTGTTTTCTCTTTCGAAAGTTGAGGTCGTTCCTTAATTTATTATTGTAAGAGCGATCTGAGCAGCTAACATTCTTCTTCGTTCGCGGTTGTCATGTCCCATTCGGGCAACTTGGCTTTAAAATCACCAGTTACAATGCTTTCTCTTCTCCTAATATCCATATTGTTTTGTAAGACGTAAACGCCTGTAGATAGTCTATTAATCTATGTCTACATACAGTGTGTCCGCGGATTCAGTTCACATAAGGTGTAAATAATAAAAAATATTCGAGTTAGAAACTGATATTCTAGGATTCGGTCCTGCTTGTTCTCAAACCAAGATTTTGAGAAAATCAATCAAAATAATTAATATAGAATCGATTTTTAAAAAATGGCCAAGAGTAAACTACTTTTATTAGAAGAGATAACAAATAAAACTATTAAGCAAAGTTGTTTAAAATTGAGAGTAACGGCAGACTCTCAATTTTCAGACAAGTCGGCCTGTCAGGCAGGGCTGCGTTTTGGCTCCTTTGCTGTTCAATATATTTATGACAGCACTCACCATGACTGTGGACAGAAAACTGGAGGGAAAAATCATTGCTATTAGATGTAGGACAGACAGAGGTCTATGTAATCTATCACGCCTGAAATTCGAGTACAAAACAAGGTTTTCCTACATCGCCTAACTAATATACGCTGACGACTGTGCTTTAGTAGCACACACACACCTGAAGCTATTCAAAACATTTTAAACGCATATAACTGGGAGTATGAGTCCTTTGTCAGCATATAAACATTAAAAAGACTAAGATCATGATTACTCCTGAAAATCCCGACCAGCAGGTTATTGTAAGTATAAAACAAAATCAGCTAGAGCAAGTAGATTCATTCATATATCTGGGCACAGATTTAAACAACAAAGGGAACCTCGATACTGAACTCCGAAATCGCATCAGCGCTGCTTCGGGGTCTTAATGAAAACTACGACTTAGGGTATTCCAGAACCACGATCTTACCGTGAAAGTAAAACCAGCTGTCTACTGCGCAATAGTGATACCAACGCTCACCTACGGATGCGAAGCTTGGACACCTTATTCCAAACACCTTAAGGCCCTTGAACGACTACAACAGCGACATTTTAGACAAATTATCAGGATACGTTGGTATCATCACATATCCAACGAAGAGGTCTTAGTCAGTAGGTCCCGTTTCCGATGGGCTGACCACCCAATCCGATTAGATGACAATCGCTTAGAGGAAAACATGCTCTTTGGAGAACTTTGTCAAGAAGCCAGACAAGCAGGAGGTCAAAAACTGCGCTATAAGGACATCCTCCATGAGTCACAAAAGAACGTCAACATTAACTATGAATGGGAAAAGCTTGCTGCAGGCAAAGCACACTGGAGGCGGATAGTTAATCAATACAACGGTCCTAGAGAGCACCTGAGTGTCGGGAATACGGTAGAATCATTACATCCAGAATTTGACTATACAGTCATCGCAGAGTACATATGCGCTGACCTTGGATGTTCCTCATACTCGAAATCGAGTGTGTGGCGATTATTATTATTATTATTATTATAGACGCTGCAAATTTTGGTGTAATCTTTGATTAAAGACTTAGATTGCCATAACATATTTCCAAGAGTAACCAAAAAGCTTTTGATAGATGCGTTTTGGGCTCACCACTTCAACTTTGTCATTTTGGTCACATGTAATTGCGTCATACATCTTTCCACGATCAATTTATATGATATACCAGTAAATAGCACTTTATGTGGCTTAGGGGTTAAACACTGAACCGAAACTTTTGTGGTAGTAGGTGTTAAATATTGTAATGGTACCTTTATTTAGCCCTAGCGTTGGCACCTAAAATTGTAATGCAGCGCTTTTCTGTCACTTTATACGCTACCTTATTATGAATTTAAATTGCCCTTTGTTTGCTAGTCAACCCAATCGTAGAAACACAAAACCCGCTCTTACCTCAGTATGGCTAAGATAAATGTCAATATAGCTTGCTCCGAGCCTGCTCGTTTCCACCTAAAATATTCCTGTAATCACACATGCAAACTCTGCTGGAAGAAAAACCAGTCGTTTTACATAAAAACAATATACTATAGGAAAGAATATACAGACCTGGAAACACATAAAAATAATATACAATGACAATATATAAATGTTAGGCGCTGTCGACAATGCCTAGGAGCTAAATAAGGGTACCATTACAATATTTAGCACCTACTGCCACAAAGGTTTCGGTTCAGACTGAGGCTACATGCTTTAATACACGCATTAAATGTAGGTGGAACTTATTAATTAGCTACGCTAAGACAAAAAACAAACCATGCGAAAAATGTTTAAATCTTGCGCACAAATTCACTTAAGCTGACTTCCCTAGCTCGTGCTCGTAGTAGTTAATTATAGAAACTAAACTTACCTTTATATTTCTGCAAAATGGGTAATGGAGCAGCACTGTGGACTCCTTTGAAGCCGGAATAGCAGCTTCTTACTATGTCGACTGGTCGGTACCTCCTGGTTACTTCCAAGGTGGTTATCTACTCTCGAAAACTGTATATCAATAAGAACTAAACGGTGGCTGTATTTTCTGCACGCCACCGTGTACACTTATATTTCGCTGCAAGGCTTCGCGTGGGGTTATTTGCTTGGGCGAAATGTACAAGGTCGCTGCTGTCACGGTTCGCATCATTCTGTACTTCATTCTATTAATATCAGGACTGGGCCAGCATTCAGCTGACTTGTACTTCACTCCTCGGGCGCCCGGAAACTTGTTTCACCCAGTTTTAAAATGTCTAGATACAATATAAAATATAGCCTAGTTCTAATCTACTATGATGATCATTAAAATGACTCAGGTGGAACGATCAGTCCGTTGCAATATGTAACCAGACTTTGAAAGATATGATCGATGGTTACTACTGTCACATTTCCGATCAAACTTTTCAATAGATTATAGTGCCTTTACGGTTACACTAATAAATAACTAAATGCAATTGTTTGAAATATACCTACATGTTTAAACTTGACAATAATTTTACTTGGTATCATTAAATTCGCTCATGGTATGATCATTGCAGCTATTTCGATAGATTTGAGATGTGTTTGGCTGCAACCCATGTGCGAGTGTGCGAACCCAAAGGGGATGGGATTTCCAGCCAGGAACATCTTCTGGACAATCCGCTTTTGCGTACCAGGTAATGTTAAACAACTGCTTTTCACACGTTTACAGTTAGATACTGTTCTTCGTGCTTCTGAGCACTTTCTTATTTATGAAGCTTTTTTCTTCAGCGTATGGATCATGGGTGCCGTTGGATGCTCAGGCAACTTAATTGTTTTGTTGGGAAGGCTTATTGCACCGACCAATAATGTTGTCCATTCTCTATACATAAGAAACCTCGCACTGTCCGATTTGTTGATGGGCATCTACCTGTTCACCATAGCAATTGCTGACCAGCACTATAGAGGGGTTTATTTACAACATGAGTTTGATTGGAGACACAGCACCATTTGTAACATATGCGGTAAGTTAGAGTTCAACCTAATGACTTTAGATGGAAATAGCAATTGGGAAATATTTGGAAATGGCTCTTAAAGGTAATTTTGTAATTATACTTGTGTTCTCTGTAACAGGGTTTCTCAGCACCTTATCATGCGAATCTTCGGTACTAATCCTATCTTTAGTTACTTGGGATAGATTTATATCGGTTACAAAGCCATTGGCCAGAAAGCAGCCATCCGCAAGCGCTGCCTTTCTCACCCTCCTTTTTTTATGGGCGATCGCAGTCAGCGTGGCCGCAGTCCCTCTCACCACTGTTGCAGAGAATTACTTCGGAGAGGAGTTTTATGGCAGCAACGGTGTCTGCCTCTCGTTGCATATACATGATCCATACGATAAGGTTGGTATTTCACTGAATGCAGTCAGAAAGGTGCGTGTTTGCTTTGTAGGGTTGGGAATATTCGGCAGCGATGTTTATTTTTGTGAACACGGTGGCTCTTATATTCATATGCTACGCCTACTGCCGCATGATTCAGGAAATACGAGCCAGTACCGTAGCATGCCGCTCGACTCGGAAAAACCAAGACAGAGACAAAGTGGCCCAGAGATTCGGAATAATCATCCTAACGGACTGCATGTGCTGGGTTCCTGTAATTCTGGTGAAGCTCGCCGCTTTGTCAGGCAAGGGTTTCTAGTGGAATATGTAATTTAATTCTAGCATGCATTTTTACAGGATTACATATCTCTGAAGCTCTGTACGCATGGCTGGCGATATTGGTACTACCAATAAACTCTGCGCTTAACCCGGTCCTGTATACGCTTACAACGACAGTTTTTATTAAGCAGGTGTGTTCGGGTGTAACTAACAAAAATGCCTACTGTGTTACATTTGCGATTTAACATTTGCAGATGCAGAAAATTATGAATTCCCGGGTATTCAAGAAGAAGCGACCAGAACACTCTGATACTGCACATAGTACAAGCTTTTTGCCTAGAGGAGACGAATTTAAGCGGTCTCTGTTCCACAGAGTAGGTATTTTTTATCTCTATATGTTCTAGGTTAAATGGATTCGTTGTTTTGGGTGCCGCTGAGTAATTGAGAATTTTACAAAACACATGTCAGGGACGTTTAATTGTTTATAAATAACATGGTAGAAGTATGTTCAACGCAAAAATTATATGAGAGTTTTCAATCAGTCTAGGGCTGGCCTGTTATCAAGTTACTGCCGTTAAACGAACCAACACGCCAGACAGCGTTTGCCGCTCCCAGATGAGGAAGGGTTTCAAATTTGGGTCCGTTGTGCGAACGATGCATATAGTATATTACAAATAGTAGAACATACATGTGTAAATATGGCATTTGAAATGAATGATGGTGAGCATGGAGGTTTACTTAATGAAAAAAATGTTACCCGTAATGCAGTAAATAACGATACCAAATTAAAGGGTGGGGCTGGTTTTCAGCTTTAAAAACAGCTCAACACCATCATTTACATTTGCTTGATACACTAATCATAGGAACAATAAAATTGTTTTGACACATAAGTATAACAACAATGATAGGTACTTTTTTTAATCCTAACCATTATATAAATATTACTGCAGCTGCTGTGATAAACCTTTACCATAGAGCCAAATCTCGACATGGTCTTCTCCTAGATTTTTGCAGAATTTCCTATCCTTGGTTCGTTGGTATCAGCTTCTTCGTTGATACCATCGTCCAACGCTACTCTTGGATGTTCATAATTACCACTGCACTGCCCACATTCTTCTCAGGTGTCTTATCCAACTCCATTTAAGTTTAATTATAAGTTCTCCAAAGTCTATTACCCACTTGTTTTCTTGAATTCTGTGTTTGGCACCTTGACGCCTTGAATTACACCCACTATTTTCCTGTCCATTGCTCTTTGAGATGTTCTCAGCTTTTCCATACTGTTTCCAGTAACTGAAATAACATGCAGTGTGTAAGTATCGACAGAACACGTGTATCGTATACTTTTCTCTTTAAGGACACGGGTATATTAGTTTTAGTAAGGGTATTTTCTAGATAACTGAAAGCTATTTAGCTGTTGAGACGGTGCTTGATATCCTGTAATGTGTGTTTTCACATATAAAGATAAAAGCCAATTTGTATTTTTATTTGTATTTTTTGTATATTAAATTCAATGTTGTACCGGGTGACTATAAATGGTTGTGGGTTTTTTTATTAGGTTGGCACTGTTTATGTTGGTGGCACTGTAAGTATATGTCAAATTCAATGTTCGCAGGTTAGGTTTTGCGTCATTTTGTGTCAAAACTGACGTAAAACCTAACCTGCTAACCTCAAATTTGACATAGACTTACAGTGCCACCAACATAAACAGTGCCAACCTAAGAAAAAAATCACAATCATTTATAGTCACCCGGTATTTTACATAAACAAATGTGTGTTGTGCGAAAATAGGCCAAGTACTAAAAATAGCGTTTGCGTTCCCGCAAACACATTCATAGTGTACAAAGTAACTACGACACCCCGAAAAGTGTTTTTTAAGACATTCCAAGTATTTCGTGAAGTCAGACGACACAACATTGCCTTAGCCAGTGTTCAGGACATCCCTGCCGAATTCTAGTGTGTAAATTTTCCACGTAACACGTTACCCCATGTTTGTATGACGTTATCTACGACCAAATTCGCATGCTACACATCAAGTTCGGGCATACTTCCACATAAAATATTTTTGGTGTAATGGTGATAAGCAGTCTCATCCCCGGTGTGAGCATTGCGCTTAAGGAATGTGTTTACGTGTGCAAATCGCGCCCGTTTTTTGTGAATGCAAGCGTGACTAAGGCCGGCTTCAAAGCAAAGCCGACGTTTTCGACATTATTATATTTGCGTTTTTTTAAGATGACGCTTATTTCAACGTCAAATCAGAAATGGTCGAACTTCTCTGAATGGTCATTATTTTGGTGCTAGTTATTTTAACTACTTGATGTTGGCTACTCGTGCAGTGTTATGTTTTGAAGTTTAAATATTTCATTGGCGTTCGTTCGTTGTGCAAGGTGTTGTACGAAGTTTATAGCCGGTTTCACGTTTCAGTTATTGTTCTGTGGTTTCAGCGTACTAAATTTTGCAAAAATCATTTCTCCAATTAATGAATTTCAGTTTGGTGTAAGTAAGTGTAAGAAATTAATAAATGATAACATAATAAAGTGTTTACCCCCAGTAATCACTGGGACGCCACTGCCACGAAAACTAAAATGTAATACCAACTCCTGTAAAATGGGTTGTCTACATACGTCCTTGATCAGCGTTCGGTCATTTCTGCAGGCACTGTATGTTTTACTTTGCCCATGTCTGTTTGCAACTTACATGCCAGTACAGGTTCTGCTAGAAATTAATCCCAGTTTTCTGTAATTTTCTTTTATTTGCTTTATGTTTTTATATATGTTTTAAAGGTCAATAGACTTGTGTAAACAATTCAAGTCAGTTTCAGCCATAGAATACCGCAGGAGGAAACAGCTTCCTGTTTACCGACACTATGCAGCCACGGTTGGGGTATTAAGAAAGTTTTATGTATACACTGAGCTAGCTGAATAGACAAACAAAGCAAATAATTAATTAAATATTTAGGAGTACGAGACGTGTTGGTCAAATTTAAAGTACAACGTGAGTGCTAAACTCCACGTACTGTTACACTATGTTGCACTCCCATTTATAATTATGCTGTCTGGTTTGCTTTTCCCAGCTTAGTAAAGAGTTCTAAATATGGATACTCTTCGACTTTCACTTTGAGTTTCTTCTGGCTTCTAAGAACCATTTTTTAATGTTAAGCCAAGTTCTGTGAGCATACCGTAAACTGTTTAAAAATGTTCACTCAGATTTACCCCTCCTTAGCCGGGCTGCATAGCTCAGTGGTAAGCATTCTGGCTACTGATCTAAGGGTCGAGAGTTGAAAAGCAAGGCAGTCGTAGAAGGCGTGATATTAACAGTATCACCCAATACGCCATTAACGATGTGTTAAGAGTGCTAAAACTGATAAATGGAGTGCATCACCCAAAACCTTACCTCTTACAGTTTCGCAGTATCAAAAGCCATCTGGAATAGGGTGGGGCGAAAAAATGAAAATCTAAATTTTGAATAGCACTACATCTCAAAACTTGTCTTTGGATGTAACGGTAAACCACAATTTTTTTCAGATTTTTTAAACATCATCTTTTGCCTCCAACTTGACCTTGAATTGTATACTATGCACCAAAATATTTTATTATGCTATTGAAATCAGATAATGATTATAATATGCAAAGCTGTGCAATCTAAGGGATATATTGTGAAACACAAAACATATCTATGAAACGGAAGAACAGGTAGCGCCATTATTAACAAATTTCTAACTCCTTAAGCTCGAAATATATCGACACCTGGCCCCTGACAGTTTACTCTGTGCCTTGCAATTGTGTGATTCGTTAGTTATTTGTTGAAAGAATACAGTAGAAATTGTGTGTCTTTACAGTTAAAGTTCCTGTCGCTTAGTTATTATAATACTACGTACGACCTCTTATAATAATATGTATTACTTATGTACTAATATAAAGAAGTTGATTTTGAATTTGCAGGTTAAAATGTCGACCGAAATTAGAAGTCAAGTAATGATATAATTATTAGTGTGCCTAAAGACTTTAGTGGTAATGTTTTGCCGATTTACGAAGTGTTTCTTGTGGTGTCTCAACATTAAAATGTAGACAAATTTGGAAAAAAGCCCCAATACCGAATTTTTGTTAACCTTGCAATAAATCTCTCATTCAGTAATATCATAGTAATTATATGCAGTTGATGAAGCAACCAAAAAGTAAATTGAATAGTGATACATACAAACAAAATTCAGAAAAAAATCTACGATTTCAGGATCACTACCCCTACATGCAAGTGTGAAAAGATAGGAAAAGTACCCATAAATGAACTCGCTTTTCTCATAGACAAACAAACTTTAAGAAAAATGTTCGTTGGCCACGTTGATTTTGTGAATTCTAAGAAATGATCTCTTCGAGAGGATAGAAAAGTTAAAAATACTACGGTAAGTGGTGCTGACCCAAATTTGGAGAATGCATCAAATAGTGACAATGAATTGCATGCAATAAATGTATCTGAGCCGGCACCAAGATATCAACGGATTGACGAAGACGATCACGAACCTTTTAATCACCCTGGAACTTCAACATCATCAACAATACCAACTCTTAATATCTAGACAGCCTCAAATGAGAATTAAATTACCCGTATTGGCCAAAACATATGACAGATTTGAGGATTCGAATAGATGAACCTCTGCAGCAATCACCTCTACCGTTTTACAAGATGTAGGAGTGATTATCAAAGATGACATATCGAGGGTAATTGGTAACCGTAAATTCCAAAGGAAGAGAGTAAAAGCTCGTGTTGCATTGAACGAAACAATGAGGGCAAAGTAGTCTGTACTCTATTTTTCGACGGTAGAGACAAGACACTGGTAGTGGAACATAATGAGAGTAAACACCATCGTCGAACTATCGTACAAGAACATCTGGCATTGATTGAAGAACCAGGACCACATTATTTAGGACATGCTACACCATCTTCGGATTCTGAGAAAAACTAGGACTGAGGCATATTCTTAAAGCTGGAAAAGCCAAAGACAAGAATTGTACATTTCTAATAAAAATTCCGCAGCTTAATTTCTCTGCCACTGACTACATTGACATGTTTAACTGGCAGACACCTAAAATAACCGAGCTTCCTATTATAAAAGATATCTTTGATGAAGATTTAAATTTTGTTATTGAGCAGGAGCAAACACCGATGATACATTTTTCAAGATTTTCCTGCGACACACAATCAGTGGAACGATTTGTAAAATTAATAACTAAGGCTAGCAGATCTGTCGTAAGACCTGACAAGAGATGGTTTCATCCGAGCCAGAATCAAATCAAGACAAGAGAAGTTTTGAAAATAAATAAAATTTTCAAGTAATTTGAAGGTTTAGAGTTGTTGTAGTTTGGTCAAATTTTACATATTTTTATATTTTTGCGTTTATTTCAATTTAAAGTAATAAAATTTATTTGAAAAATGCATTTCTGCTTATTCACGTGTCTAAACTTACATGAACCATCAGCATTGCATGGTAAATCGGGCAAAATATTTAGGGGTAAGTTGGAGGCAGAAAACATTTTGCAAATTGAAAGAGTTTTTGCAAATACATTACGCACACCAATAGGCAAATTTTGATGGGTAATGCGTTATAAAAAAAATTATAAACGTTTTTAGCTATTTTTCGCCCCACCCTAATCTGGAAGGTAAAATTTAGGTGGGTTGACCACATCATTCCCACTTCCTGATGAGCGTTTCACTGTTTGTAAGTGGTTAATTATGTGGAAGCCTTTTCTAAATTCAGTTTTGTAAGGTGTTTTTCGTCCTATTTCAACAATTCAGTGGTTATTCTACCTTAATCTGGCAAAAGTCCATATTTCATTTTTTTTTAGTTTTGCAAACATCCCACTCCTCGTTATTACGGCATTTCTTTTGAGCCTACGATTGTTATAAATTTTTATTTTGTTAGTGCACTGATGGGTCTGGCTTTTTCGAGTCTTTGTAAAAATATTCTTCCACTTTTAAGTATCTAATCTTTCCCGGTCATGTGCTACTTTTCTTTTTTTTTAATTTTGTGTTTTCCTTTCTTCCTTTGTTTTTTCTATAGTTTTCTAATTTTATTAATATTTCTATATTCTACTAATTCTCCATTGTTTTCGCCATTTCTTGGTAAAACTTCTGGTTGGCTGGCTCAGTTCCTTATTTATTTAGTTTTTAGTACTTGTAAATATTTTCTCAGCTGCCATTCGAATGCTTGCTGTTATATTCAATGCTATTTTGGAGATTTTACGTCCCATAGCTAGTGATATCTGTTAAGAATTAAACTGATCTGCTGATTGTAATAAAAGTACGATACAAAATGTTACACATGTTTTTTATTTTAACACATCATTTATTTCTTTTAATTTTCCCAGTTTATTTTGCATTTTTTTTTTCATTTCACTTCTTTAGGTATCTGTAATGTAGTAGTAGATTTTGATTCAAACTGTTATTATTTATATTATTACTTCGACAAACTCAACTCACTTTCATGGTCTTGCAGGGAACGCAGAGCAGCTTTACCATTACCAGAACTAGTTGGAAGCAGTCGACGGCGGTATGATGAAGAGGTAGTGTAAGTGTTTGGCATACATTAAGTATATAACGACGTTTAGTGGCTGTTTCACACACACACTGAGCGTTAGATACCTACTGCAATCAAGTTTTTTTCACTTCAATACAAGTTTAGGATACCATTAGATTTTTTTATAATATATCTGTGATATCTAAGTTTTTTAAAAATATAAATTGGCACGTTAATATTGTGACTTTCATTTCCTTCAAAGTTACTTCCACGACAGAGTACCGTATTAACTTAGTGTTGCTGATTTTTAAAAAATGTTTGGAAAACATGTCTTTATAATTAATTTATTGGTTGCATTACTTCGTGCGGAAATTCTTTTATTA
Organism: Agriotes lineatus; assembly: GCA_940337035.1. NCBI lineage: Eukaryota > Metazoa > Arthropoda > Insecta > Coleoptera > Elateridae > Agriotes > Agriotes lineatus. The sequence continues at coordinate 173,017,816 of OW679197.1, read as the reverse complement.
ATAGTTGTAATTAAATTTATCAACAAGTCTACTGCCAATACATTACATTTCCTGTATGGATAATAAATATTATGTATTGTTGCTCAATCGCCTTTTCTCGTTGCTATTTTCTACTGATGTGTTTCGTTAATCAGATCAGCTATTTTTGGATCTAAAAGAAGCATATGATATAGTGTCAACATGAACAACTTATTCAAGAGTTTACAAAAGTTATAAATACCTACGAAGCTTCTACACTTAGTGCAACATGATTTGAAAGGTAAGGTTTCATTAACTATTTGGAGAAGTCAATTAAATTCAAGTAAAGTATAACTCACTTAAAAAGCAAATGTCAAGTTTGACATTTAAGTATGAACGTAGTTGCATTCATAAATTAGAAAGTATTCCATGGCCATACTAGATGAAAATAATTTTTGATCATGCTAAATACCGGGTGTCCATTCTCAAAGTCGAACATAGACAATTAACATTCGTGCATTTACTCGTTCTTCATTGAAATAATTCATTTTTCTGTAGATAATTTTAACAGACGTTGACAGAAAATACCTGATTTACGCCAACTAATTACCAATTTTTTTGACAAATGCTATCGAACTTGCAAAGCAAGGCATGGCATATCTAAAAATTCCCAAGTTTTAAATTAGTATTTTAAAATAAAAATTGCATATTGAATATTATTATTGATACCATTTGATGCGTAATAATTTTATCTTTCCATTGATACCCTTACCTTCGAGCAGGAATCGGCAAAAACGTTCAATACAATGTTAATCGCCTATGTTCGACTTTGAGAACGGACACCCGGTATACAGTGTACACTGCAACTAACAGCAATAAATCTGGGTTCTAATGCCAACAACCTCATATCACAATATGGAATCTTTACTAATCTTGGCAGATCTCTAACCAAGGAAGAAATTAAATCGGTTAGGACGTATATAAAAAAAAACTAAATAAATAAAGCCTAATTAAATATATTGACAAAAAAAATTTTTCTTAATTCATCTTCTTTGTCTGCTTTTTGGCGTTCTCTAATTTGACCACGAGGAGCTGAAAGTACCGATCGATGGTCTCGCAGCCAAATCTTCACGTATGGCCGCGGATTGAAGTCTGCAACTGAAGGGCCATTGATGGATATGAACATCAAATCTGATACATTTTCAATAGTTAGCCGAGTCCTCAAATCGGTTATTGTGAGGTTCATATCGGAAACCCGTTTTCGCAATCAGAAGTTGTTGTTGGAAGTATGTTTAGCGTTTTTAGGAGAATAGAAGAATCATTCCGTGTACGGAAGTCTACTATACTTTCAAATTCAGATAAACCAAATCGGCGTGCCACTCTTTTAACTTCATCTTCTCCCTTGGCGTCATCAGTTACTGTTTTGAATACTTCAGCAATTACCTACCATTAAAAAAAATTCTTTCAAATGTTTACCTTTCACCTCCCGTGTAGAAAATTGTTGGGGCAAGGACAATTCCAGAAATGTGCACTACCTAACTACCTAGCTTACTTGTGGCGGCCCCATATGTGGATCTCTAGTGGGCCCTTATGGCTTTATATGGCGCATATAGGGATAACTAAACTCGTCCTTCCATTTGAACATTTCACAGTATCTAACGGTATAAACAAAGACTAACTGGCACATAACAGTTGTTCAGCGGTTTTTATAAGAATGTTCTTAAATGCACGCGGAACATATGTTGTGATTTATTTTTATTTATAGTTCACTTATTCAAGTACAGGCCGATAGCAATAATGAAGTAACAAATATTAATTTAAATATAAGTGTTCGTCCTTTTTAAGCTTAATAACTGTGATTTTTATGCAATAAATTATTAGTAAAATTATCAATATTCTTAATAAATGAGATATATAGAGCTATTATTATCTCGTGTCCGAAAATAGTTTTTCAATTTCGGGCCCCATAGAGGCATCTAGCTAAATAGTTTTCCACATTAGCGCCCCAGCAGAAATGGGAAAAACTATTGGGGGCCATATCCGAACCTCAGACAAATTTCTACACGAGCTGTTATAATCAATGAAATTATGTGTTGCAATGTCCCTTACCTTCAGATCTTCTAAAGCTGTGTTATTTGTAGGGTCATTAAACAAGCGCTGTCGCATCCTGTCCACTAAATTCTGCAAGAATTGTAGCCTGTTGATCCCTCCCTTCGTTATTGTAACGTCTACACCTTTAAAGATTCCGTTTTGAATGGCCTCTGTAACTTCTTTTTCTTTTTCACCAGGTTCAGCTTTCAAGCTTTCTAGAATTCTAATAGTTCTACACATCTCCGATTGAGCGCGCATGAGAGTTGTTTTCCTGGATTGAAGAATGCAAGATAACATTCCTAGTTCACAAAGAACGTCGTAGAAGAGTCCAAGTTCTTGAAGGAAAGAGGAAGATTCGAATTTTCTTTTTAGCCCAATTTCTGTGGCATCACGAGTTTGACTAACGTGTGCATGCATCCCAGGATAGTTGTTCCATACAGCTTTTACAGTTCTGAAACTGCTTGCAGACCAACGTACATTTAAGATACGACCTATTTTCTTCATTTCAGTGCCTACCTCCATACAAGCTTCTTCCAAGCCCCTCGAGTTCTTAGGGCTTTGATGATAATAAGCGTACAGTTTGTCCATAAAACTCTGGAAACGGGAAACACCAGTACAATCTTTTAATACGTCGTTCACTGAAAGTTCGACGCGATGACATAAACAATGTCATACAAAAAGGTGTGGTATCTCCTTACATAGTTTTGCAGCGACTCCAGATTTCTTCCCCGTCATCACACTCGCACCATCGCTTGCAAACGCAATCCAATTCTTTAATGCGAAAGACTTTAATATTCCTTGACGTTCTAAGCACGACCAAAGGGCTTTCTCAATAGTTTCTGCATCTTGTCCATCCAGCTCAATCAAATCTAAGAATGCTACAATGGGAGCCTCTGCATCGAAATATGACGAAATGTATACAATCAGAGTGCACTTGGTGCTCAGAGTGGTTGATTCATCTACCATTATAGTAAATTTTGAGTCTGACTGTACAAGGCGTGAAATGAGTCGGTTGCGCATCTCCTTTGCTATGACGTTTACCATTCGTGTGGTAGTTATTCGGCTATGTAAGGAAGATCCCATATCCAATCCGTTGATTTGCTGAAGTTCAACAAGTTCTTCAAATTGCAGGAAGGGGCGGTGATTCTTTGCTATACAATACACTGTTTCAAAAATTCGCACGTTGGCGTCCATTACTTCTTCAGATACGTGTTCGAACATCTTATCCAAACATTTTTCTTCACCCTTCTTCAATATATTCTCTACAAACATGTGAGATTTGATTTCCGAGTGCTGTTTGATTTTAGTTCTCAAAGAAGCTAATTGATTCTTTCTTTCACTTCCAGCAGCCATGATTTTGAAATCTACCCATTCAGACGAGATTCGAACTTTACCATTGGCATTAGATTTTTGAAATTGAATGCTATGTTTTACTTTGATGCAAGCACTACATCCTAGCTTGCCATCTTTTCAATCCAACCACGGGTATTTTATCTGAAACTCTATCGCCTGTTCACTAGTCCACAATGAAGGCCAACTTTTGGATGTTTCTAAAATTTCCTGATCACGACGAACAGCACAATTGCCCTCCTTGTGTGACAACAAGGATGGACCAGCACCAGCGGTATTGATATTAGCCTCGCATTTATTTTTATTTGCTTGACTACTGGAAAAATAATTAAAAAGTGTGCCACGTTTATTAGAACTCGAACTCATTTTTCATTCAAAAGGATTCTGAATTTGTCAACTAAAACTGCTTAACTCACTCACGCACTAAAAAGTACACAATGTATTCAATAAGAACAAGTACATACACTTATCATAAGCGTTATTGTTTAACTGTTCAACGGCAATCCACGAGCGCAAGTCGCAATCTGCGCATTCCTCCCGCGCCTCTCATATCCTACAGGCCCGATCAACATGCAGACCAAGTGACCAAGGCTGCCCCTGCCAGTCTTTGTAGAATTTCTCCTACCACTCGACGCTCTACCTTTTTAATTCAGGCGCGTGCACGCTTAAAAGTGAAAGTGAAAGGGGGCAAGCAAGCAGCTGCAAGCACGCTACGTGGGCGACTTATAATTTATATTACCCATTTTTCGTTCGGAATACACCCTTCACTGCTACTCGAACGGTAGAGTGGTGGGATAAATCCTACAAACACTGTTTTCACAAAATTGCTTGAGAGTATACGCAGTATGCCCAGAAAAACCCTGAGAGTATACGGCGTATATGGAGTATACCCTATGGGAACATCACTGGTCCAGTCACTATGTCATTTTTGCTTGAAAGTGAAGCGAAATTTGAAATTCCTTTTTTGGGGTAATGGTGAGGTCCAGCAAAGCTTAACTTCAAGTTGTAGACCAAAAGTTCCTATGTGCTATTTCCGCTATCTTGATAAATGGGTGCGTTTGATTTTTTTGCGATAAATCGGTCCCGTTCACACTAAATGAAAATAATGTAGTAATCTTTTTTAGAATGTTGAATGCTCTACAATTTATGTTCTACTACTTTTTCGCGTACGAGCGATATTTGTCGAGATATCGAACGCGAAAGGAGAGCGTGAAAGGGTCGAGATTTTTTTCGAGCTTCTGGGTTTGTGTCTCATTTCTCTTTCTATTTAGCAAAAAAGCAGCCATTATCAAACTTATAGAGGTTGAAAATAGCTTCAATTTGACCTATTATAAATTGATATGCGACTAAAATTACGACTTGTAGAGCGGGCCAAATTTATTAAGTTGGCGCGTAATTTTTATTTCATGTATCGTATTATTACGTAGATGACATAACAAATTTCATTGCATTATTGGAATCATTACATTTCATCAAGTAGATAGTATACAGCAGGCCAAGCTCCTTCATGGGGTGTTAGTGCCTCACCATTATTATACCGGGTGGCCATAAATATCTGATATCACATTACCTTTGGAATCAACACCGCTTTATTAAAGTGATGAATCCAACTAAACTAAATGTCATTAATGTCATCACGATTAAAATTCCTATCTGTCAAAAATTATTACAGATTGCAATAAGTAATGAAGTTAGAACAGGAGATTTTTATAATCAAGTCATAGGCTAAACTGCAGAATCTGGGGCACATTCCCCTTCTCTTATTTGCATTTTATTTCATTTTGTACCAATACTTATTATAATTGAAATATGTATAATGCTAACCAACATTTCTAAGTAGCTAATTCCATGGCTACCGGGATCTCAGATGTTTATGGCCACCCGGTATTAATAATAATAATAATAATAATAATAAAGATCTTTATTAAATTATTACAAAATTTCACAGAAAAAATATGTCAGTGTGCTATTTTGACCCTAATAATTAATTCATTGATGTTTATCCATAAAATTTTGAAAAATAGCTTTTTTAAATTTTGTACTTACAATAGCCTTTTACTACATTTGGTAACAAATTATAGCAGTTAGTTATTTTGTAAGAAAACGATCGCTTGAAAAATTCTGACTTATGTATTCCAAATATGAGGCGTAAACATGAGTTCTGAGTTCTGAATTTTCTAAATTCTAGCAATATTAAATGTACTTAAATGTGAATGATAAACAACGTCACAATAATCAAAACAGGACAAGATTAATGCATTACACAAAACGGTTTTCACATTTACACTTAAAAATTGCCGATTTTAATAAATAAATTTCAAGGAACTATATGATTTTTGCAGACATTTTGGAAATTTAAAATCATTATCAAGATAACGACCCAAGTTTTTGACATCATCAGAAACTGGGATTCTAATTCTATCCTGCTCTATTAATAAATTTACTTCATTAGAAATTTTCTCTCGACCACCCTTCCTTATAAAATGTTTTACTGTAGCTATTTAGAATGATAATTGTTGTCGACCAGGATTTCCCATGCTCTGTTTCCGCCATCTTAAAAAATTAGTGAGTTTGCTTTTGTTGCAGTAACTCGGTTCTTGCTAACGCTACTTGAAAATGCTTGCTATTTTACCTGCTATGAATTGAAATTCGACTAAAATTACGACTTGTAGATTAATTAATTGATTAATTACCTATCGGTGTTGTAATTTTTTTATTTTCTTCTCCGTGTTGATGGTTCTGGTTCATTTTCCTCCATATATATTTTATCTTCTTCTTGATGCTTACTTTCTTCTAGTATACATTCATGGTCAGTATGCTCTTCGTGATGTTCCCATTACTCGACGATGTTTACTTCGAGCGTTGCAGCATCCTCATCGTCATTGTCGCTTTCATCGAGAACGACATCAAAAATAACAATTTACGTACTGGCTACTTGAAATATAACGATTCTCATAATGCAATGAAGTTTATTATGCCATTTATGTAGTAGTACGATACATGAAATAAAAATTACGCGCCGACTTGACAACTTTGGCCCGCTCTACAAATCTTAATTTTAGTCGTATATCAATTTATAGTAGGTCAAATTGAAGCTATTTTCAACCTCTACAAGTTTGATAATGACTAATTTTTCGCTAAATACAAAGAGAAATGAGACAGAAGCCCAGAAGCTCGAAAAAAAATCTCGACCCATTCACGCTCTCCTTTCGCGTTCGAAATCTCGACAAATATCGCTCGTACGTGAAAAAGTAATAGAACATAAATTGTAGAGCATTCAAAATTATAAAAAAGATGTCTGCATTATTTTCATGTAGTGTCAACGGTAACCGATTTATCGCAAAAAAATCAAACGCACCCATTTATCAAGATGGCGGAAATAATACATAGGAAATCTTGGTCGACAACTTGAAGTTAAGCTTTGCTAGACCCCCAAACACCCCAAAAAAGGAATTTCAAATTTCGGTTCACTTTCCAGCAAAGGCCTTATTTTTGGGCATAGTGTCTGAACTATACAGGGTGAATGAGACCACCAGTATCAGTATTTTTTTTTAAAGAACGATGAGTCGTAGAAAAAATTTATTATAAAAGTCATACTAAAGAATCGAATGGGGATATTATTATTTCTCGAAAAAGTCAGCATCACGAATAGTTTTGTCCACAATGTTCAGAACTCCAAAATTTTAAATGGCACCATAAGTCGAAAAACGTATTGTTGAAAAGATGGTTAAAAAAGAAGAAAATTTTGTAGGAAAAATTATTTTACTACTACCACCCCTTTTAAGTAATATTCGATTAAAGTTATTAAATTTTAAATTCGTTGTTAATAAACAAAATTGAAAAGTCGGCTTTTAAAATCTAGTTACTGTACTGATACGGGTGGTCTCATTCACCCTGTAAAAGTAATATACTTCTTTACTTGGAAACGTTTTTATCTTGTTTGAGCAAAAGTAAACGTAAGTACCACAAGAGATTCATGACTCGATTAGTGTGATTAGAGGTAGCATATCTGATTGTGAGAGTGATAGTAGCCATCTCTCAAAAACACCTGTTAAAGTAATGCCTAATTGACAAGCCTGCTTCAGTTAACTTTACTTCTGTTTTTTAAGTTAATATATGATCCTGACATATCTTTAAATTGCTAAAAAATTTGTTGAATATTTAATTGAATAAAATACAACACAAATTCAGAAACTAAAGCAGTTACCTTTATCGATAATGTTCCGATATTTGACATTTTGATCATTTAATTTAATAGTAAGGTTCATGTAACAATTACGAATATTTATACTGTTTTCTTTAGACAACATTTATTTATAAGACAAACCTTATTCTCGATATAATGCCAAAAAATATACAAGGCGTATGCATTACAACATTCACTATTTCACATTATTGTGGTTTTCACACCCCAAATTCCCAAAAACTTCTCCCATTGCCTCCACAGAAAGCTTATTTCCATGTAAGCTGAGCTTGATATTACAGAGGCCGTTAAAGATTCCTTTCTCTATGTAATCAAGCTGATTGTGTTGCAAGTTCAACTCTCTTAACCTAAATAGCCCTTCAAAACTTCTTTCTTCGATAAACGCTATTTTATTCATACTCAAAGAGAGGATCTCCAGATACGGCAACTTTTGAAACAGACCTGCCGTTAATCGATTTATTTGGTTGGAATCTAAGTAGAGAACACTTAGGTTTAGCAATCCAGAGAACATTCCTGTTTCCAAATTTCGAAGATTATTGTCGTCCAAGAATAACTTCCGCAGATTAATGAGCTCCTTGAAAGTGTTTGGTTTTAAGTTTGCTATTTCGTTACCGGAGACATACAAATCTCTTAATTGAAAGAGTCCTCGAAAAGTGGTGTTACTCAAAACTACCAAATAATTGTTCTCCAAATTTAGATATTCCAACGAGTCTAGCGAATTAAAACTCTCCTGTTCAATGTTTCTAATTATACAGTTTCCCAAGTTTAATCGAGTTAATCGCGATAAACCCTTGAACGTTTCTGGCTCTAAGCTTTCAATATTATTGTACTCCAAATTAAGATTCTGTAAAAACTTTAGTTCACCAAACGTTCCAGGCACTACGAACGCAAACGCATTATTTGCCAAAATTAGATCTTGTAACTGACTCAGCCCAGCAAATGACCTTTCACCTAACGGAGCTATGCGATTGAAGCTTAAATCCAGATACTTGAGAGTCCGAAGATTTTCAAATACTCCGGATTGCATGATTGTTATATTGTTATTTTTTAAGTTCAAACGGGAAAGCTGCGACAGTCCCGCAAAATTGCCGTTTTCTAAGATCTCCAGTTTATTGTAATTCAGCATCAGCTCTTGGAGACCGTGAAGTCCCACAAAGATTCGAAACGGAAGGTACGAGATGTGGTTGCGAGAGAGATACAGCTTCTTCAGTTGACGCAGTCCTCTAAAGCAACCCTCCTCCAAAAACTTGATGCTGTTGCTCTGTAGGTCCAAAGTTTGCAACGACCGCAGGTCTTCAAACACTCCGTCGACCAACGTGCTTAAATTGTTGCTCGACAGGTCAAGTTCGCGGAGGTCGTGGAGCCCTACAAAGGTACCTTTCTCGAGGTGCTCTAGTTTGCTGTAAAATATGCTGATGGTTTTAAGGGATGGCACTCCCTCGAAGCTGCCGGATTGCAGCGCTTGCATGGAGTTCAAGAAAAATGTCAGCTCTTGCAGCTGGTACAGCCCCGCAAGTGCTCCTCTTTCAATTCCTATAATCCCACAGTTTTCTATGGTAAGTTGTGTGATGTTTCTAGGGAATAATCCGGGAGTAATGACCTCCAAGTGGCACTCTGTTAATTGAAGAGCATTGATAGACTGAGCATCTTCCAAACTTTCCCGTAAAATTTCCGGATCGTGGACGTGGACACAGAGAGTCCGATCGGGGTAGTTGAGACATCCATGGTTTTCTGATTGTACGCATGATGTTATAATAAGGGATAAAATTACTAGAAGCAATTTTTCCACCATGTCTGCATCTGCAACAAAAATTTATCTTATGAAAGTTAATAATTATTGACCGACATTAATTAAATCAATTGCTATTCTGAACAAAAAACCCATAACTGCTTATATGCATGTATAAATACGAGTATATAAATAGTTCGTTTAACACTAATATTTAAACAGCTTAAAAATTTATTTGAATGCAACTATAAAACAAATAGTTTGTGTTAGCAAAAAGTATAAAGAACAACAATTAACCGTCAAAAGGTATTTTAAAGGAAATTGTAGACCGAGCAGTAATTAAATTCTTAAGAAAGCTAAATTATGTTATACTATAAATTGCCGATATTGAATCTGAACATGTACTCGGTCTAACTCAGTGGAAGGGAGTAGGTAACTTACTCGTACCTTCAAAACGAATAGATCTAATTTATAGGGGCGCCAAATGATTCAGGCCCATGTTCCCCTGTTTATTTGAGCGAACGAACCATTAAATTGCTCAAAGGTAACAACACACAATATAATCAATGAAACCCACAGTTTGAAAAATCGTATAATGATTCAATTAAGTAATAGATCCACAATAGGAGAGGGGGGGATATATCGATTGTAATTACTGGCATCAACTAACAATAAGCACTACTGTATCACATAATTAATACTATATCACATAATGATATGCTAGGATCGTTTTCCCCAGCCGACAAACTTAATATGGGCGATATTGAAAGGGAAAAAGCGTAAAGTGGAGCAACCACCCACTCAGCTAATTCTCGATATACAAGGCGACGTTATCTATTCCAGAATTAAACCACTCAGCTCTAACCTGGGGCTAAATCTACACACACATAAAAACATAATTTGGTAAAGCGGTGAAGCCGTAGCCGTAAAGACGATTGCATATAAATTTATATATTAAATAAATATAAGGCCATTAGGCTCAAACCCCCAAACTAGACATAATCTGCACAAGCAGCACGAGGTAGATGCTACGTTAATTCCTGCCCCTTCTTCCTGCACGTAAGGTGGACAAGTTACCCGGGCAATTCTCATTCCACTCCGGACCTGCGAGCCAACCGGCTACTCTGAAGATATTCCACTCGAATCGATCAGCTTAGCCCGTAGGGTGAAGGCTATACATACACTTCAAATTAACAAATTAACCACCAAAGAATAAAATGCCTTACCAGAAAAATCTGCCGGAATATACACACAACCTCAAAAATGTGCTCACTCAATCAATTCGTCTGGCCAGTTTTCGGGTTAAAATATGCCTTAATCGATTGCCCTGCATTAGCCTGACATAACTAGCAATTCAAAAAACTCAACATAATATCTGAGAAAGTTTTAAACCGGCCTATGGTCAAGGATTCGACACAAATGACACGAATGTCAAAAACTTCTCTCCATGAAATTTTTGCAGACAGGAAATGATGAAAAACTACATCTCCATCTAGCGAGGAAAAACTGCACTTGGCGGAAAGATTGTAGTTTGTAGAATCAGTTACCTATTCGCTCGGCGTTTCTATGCCCGTTGAAATTACTAAATAATGAGATGAGCAAATAATTAATCTCAATTAATTAGTAAATTATTAAAGTAGGTGCGTTTACAATAAGACGTGATATGAAATAGTATACGGGGATCATGCTTAACTCTAACTGAGTTGCAGCCTCCACGTTACACAACGCGTATCACAAAGGTCTTTCGAAAGCCAAGTGCTGGACGACATGGTGTTGTATCACAGAAAATAAACCCGCATACCGCCTAATAAAACTACATTTACAAACCACCCGTGAAATAATATCGCCTGCATAGCGTAAAATTATGTTTCTGTGTATTGTGATCAAGCGGGGCAAAGTCAACTCATTCAACAACATAATATGTATGTCCTTCAACAACCACTGCCGCTACAGTCAATCAATGTTACCGAACTTAAAGCATTTTCACCTCGTCTACAACCCAGTACAGTATTTCCACTTCCTTCACAAAAATTTGAAAACTGTTAACTATGGAAAACGTTTCTAACAAGTTGGTCCTGAAAAACCGAAAACAACCAAGCAAACACCGGACCAAAAGCAACGCCTACTCGTTTGGGTATTTTTGGAATGAACCGCGTCGTGATTTTCGTCTCGACGGTTGTCAGCGTGGCTTCTTGCTGGCGTTTGCTGTTTTATAACAACTTTTTTACTACCTGGTTTTTGACACTCTGGGTAGTTGCTTTCTTTAGCACGCTTTTTGGGGCGTGTCTTATCCATTTGGAGTTTGGGATAGCTTTGCACTCACGTTTACGTGAATTTCATTGAAGACAAGAATATTGGAAGCTCCTTTTCCACTTCTTTATGACAGATTATGTTATTGGCGTAATTTAAAAGCCCCATCCGAAGCGTAAGTTCTAATTGTTAGAGGAATTTGCAGCTCAGAGATTTGGTAATATAACTTCAGTTCTCATGCAAGCACGTGGGCTTTGACGCCTAAGGTACTATCGCAGAATTCTTCGAATGACTTGGCGTCCCTCTGCACTTGTGACTACCAGTTCCGGGGTCCGATTCATTTTTCTACTGCGGTGAGTATAGTTTCGTAACTGTTCTGGGCATTGGGCCGCTGTATGTGCTTTCGACCAGTTATCTGAGGTAAATTTCAGCAATTTACTATCGTCGAGTTCTGTGGTTACTAGTTGAAATCACCACCAATTTGAGCCTGGCGCTCACTGTATTGGGGCCTCACTGGATGCTGGAGATTTACTTAACGCTACCAAATCAGGTTACCAAGCAATAACGTTTAGCTGGTTTTAACGTCAGTTACCAGTACTTGTCACTTTTTCTAGCATATTTCCTATTGTTTGTTATTCACAGTTATTTGTTACCTGCATGCACTTCTTTGATTACGAAGCGTTAGTATTTTGTATCGAGTGTGATCTATTTTATTATTATTGTCGACTTTTAAGCAATATACCGGGTGGCCAAAAATATCTGAGATCTCGGTAGCCATGGAATTAGCTACTTATAAATGTTGGTTAGCATTATATTTTAATTACGATAAGTATTGGTACCTATGTAATGTAATAAAATGCAATAAGAGGAGGGGAATGTGCCCCGGATTCTGCAGTTTAGCCTAAGACTCGATTATAAAAATTTCCTGTTCTAACTCCATTACTTATTGCAATCTGTAATAATTTTTGACAGATAGGAATTTTAGTTGTGACGACATTAACGACATTTAGTTTAGTTGGATTCATCACTTTAATAAAGCGGTGTTGATTCCAAAGGTAATGTGATATCAGATATTTATGGCCACCCGGTATATTTAATAATTATACTAATAAAGCAATATTGAAGTATTAGTGCCCTGCTTTATCAGGAGCAAGGTTTATATGACATATCCAACTACTTACAGAACTGCTAGAAGAAATTGCAAATAAGAAGTATGGAATCAGGGCTAATGATAACGTCAAAATAAAAGGTGAATAAACCAGAACTGTAGTTGCATAATTAAACAGTTGGATTCAGGGGGGTGAGGCGCAATGTGTTTCTTTCTACGCAAAAGAAAACAGACCGTGTAGAGTTCTACTAAGGAACATGCACTCGTCTACTGGCACTGAATTAATCAAATAAGAAATAAAAAAACTGCGGCATGATGAATTAGAGCAATATTCACGACGAAACAACCTTAGATTTTTCGGAGTTCCCGAAACTAAGGGCGAGAACACGGATGACGTCGTGGCCAAATTATGTAAGGAGAAATTAGGCTTGGACATTTCTCCGTCCATGATTGATTGTAGCCATCGCCTCCCCGGCAAAGAGTCTGTTACTAGGCCTTTAATTGCAAAATTTGTAAGAAGAAGTACTAAACAGCTTATATTTCATAGCAAGAAGCTCTTAAAAGGCACAAAGATCGTAATTAAAGAAGACCTCACTAAACGACGGGCACAAATTCTCAAAGAAGCCAGCAAGAAGTTTGGGAATACAAATGTCTGGACATCAGAAGGCAAAATACTCGCAAAGCATAAAAAGGGCTTAGTACGAATTACGAAGTTCGAAGATCTGTCACAATATTAGCATGGTTACTACAGCGAACCAGTGATCTTACCTGCAGCGAACTACTCCTTGAAGAAAGCAGGGCGCGCTTTACGATACGGCCAGCTGAATTGTGCATTGTGCATTGCGGTAGTGATAGCATTGATAGCAAATAATTTCTTGTATTTTATATCAGAGATATCTCAATTTCTGTTTATTTTTATTATGTTGTAATTAACAGAATGTGTTTTCTATTTCTCACTTGATTCTTATTTTATCGTAGTTAAATTTTATGATTTTTTAATATGTACTCTTTTTTATAGGATGGTATCCCGTTTATTGAGAGCAGCCCACTTAAACATTCAATCGCTCATTCCTAAATTTTCTGATGTCAAACGTTACTTGTTGGACTCAAACTATGATATCTTAGCTTTATCGGAAAGTTGGTTAACGCAAGAAGTAAGTAATGATTACCTGAAAATTGATGATTATCAACTCGTTCGTAATGACCGGGGTGCGCGTGGTGGTGGTGTTTGCTTTTATGTACGCTCATGTTTTAAACATAACATTCTAGAAACCAATGATACTATTGAACAACTTTGGATTAGTTTAAAATTGTTTAATATTACTTTTACTGTTGGCGTGGTTTATAAACCGCCCACTATCAACCATAAACTGTTCTGTGATCACTTAGAGGAAAGTATTACATTGTGTTCATCTATCTCTGATGAGCTACTTTGTTTTGGTGATGTAAATATTGATTTACTAAGTCCTAATAATTATGACTGCATTTATTTTAACAATATGATTAAATCTGTAAATGTCCACCAACTTATTACTGAAGCCACCCGTGTGACCAAAAAATCAGCTACACTATTGGATGTTATTCTAACCTCCAAAGTTGAGTACATTGTTGAGTCAGGGGTTCGCCACTTACATTTATCCGACCATGAAATGATTTACTGCCATCTGTCTATACAGAGACCACACTCTCAGCCAGTTTTTAGAACATATCGTTGCTTTAATAATTTTGATCAAAAACTTTACCATAAAGAGCTATCGTCCGTACCTTTTCACAGATTATTTTATATGGATAATGTGGACGATAAAATCAATTATTTAAATTTTAACTTGCTTATCGCAATAGACAAGCATGCTCCAATAAAAACGGCTAAATTCACTAAACTAAATACACCGTGGATTACGGATAATATTAGATTGCTTATGTCTCTGCGTGATAAAGCATATACTAAGTTTAAAAATTCCAAAAACTCTTCACACTGGGATTATTGTAAATCGTTACGCAACTTCACCACGCAAGCTATTAAAAATGAAAAGAAAGCCTACTTTCAATTCAAATTCAAAAACAGTAGTTCGAAAGAGCAGTGGAATGAGCTTAGATCACTAAATTTAACTAAATCTAAAAATAATACATTGCCCAACCATCTCTCAAATCCTGATAAAATTAATGACTTTTTCTTAAACGTTACTCCGTGTGCAAATAACAGTAGCAACGAACTCATTGCTTATTACAATGGTCGTAAATTGAGAGAAGGGATAGCTGATTTCAATTTTAAACATGTAGACGAATCTACAGTTGCGCGAATCATCAATTGCTTAAAGAGTAACTGTACGGGATCTGATGACATTAGTTTACAAATAATAAAATATAGTTGTCCAATTATCTTACCATTCATTACACATATCATTAATCATTGTCTACTTACAAACATGTTCCCTGCATGCTGGAAGAGTGCTATTGTTATACCTATTCCGAAGGTGCCAAATCCAGTTGATTACAAAGACCTGCGTCCAATAAGTATTCTCCCAGCTACGTCGAAAGTCATGGAAAAAGTAATAGACATGCAGCTCAGAGATCATTTAGATAAATTCAACATTATCCCTTCATCTCAATCTGGTTTTCGTCCACGCCATAGTTGTACAACGGCTTTATTAAACGTCATTGATGACATAATTTCAGCTAGAGACCGGGACGATGTGTCTGTGCTGATTTTACTTGACTTTAGTAAAGCTTTTGATACTATCGATCATTCTGTGTTGGTGTCTATTCTCAAATACATTGGGCTTTCGAACGATTCTGTTATGTTGCTCTACAATTACTTAGTTAACCGGGTGCAAAAGGTGAGGTCGGCTGGCGAATATTCTAGTTCCAGAGTTACTACTAGGGGTGTTCCGCAAGGTTCAATCCTAGGACCACTCTTATTTATTATTTACACACACACATTCTGTGAATATGTGAAAACCTGCAATATGCAGATGTATGCTGACGATACCCAAATTTATCATTCTTTTAACATAAGTGATAGTAAACGTGCGATGTCTGATATTAATCAAGATTTAATGAATATTGCAACAATTTCTGAAAAACACTCATTAAAACTTAATCCCAAAAAGTCTGTCGTGTTGTTATTTGGAAATAAAAAACCTTTGGAATCCCTAAAAGAGAATGTAAATTTGTCTGTGTGTGGTACTCCAATACCAATAGTAAATGAAGCTCGCAATCTTGGTCTAATAATTGACAATACTTTTAGATTCGAGTCCCAAATTACTAACTACATTAAAAAAGCATATATGAATCTTAAATTAATTTATCCACACAGGAAATATTTATCAATTAATATTAAAACAATCTTATAAGAAAGTCTTGTTCTCTCTCATTTCACATACTGTGCTGAGATTTATGGTCCCTGTATTACACGGGATACGGCTAATCGAATTCAAAGAGTTCAGAATGCGTGTTTAAGACTTATTTTTGGCATACAAAAATATGAGCATATATCGCATAAGCGAACTGAACTCTGTTGGCTTTCGATGGCAGGCAGAAGAAAGTTACTAGCTACGACGTTGTATCATAAAATTATCACAGACAAAATACCCATATATTTATATAAAAGAATATCATTCAGAGAAGACGTGCATAACATTAATATTAGACATAAACACTTTATCACGCCACCCTATCACAGAACGGCTCTTTTCGAACGCAGTTTTCGGTACCAAATTGCAAACGTTTATAATTCCCTACCTGACGATCTAAAAACGGCTTCGATAATTTTTTTTAAAAAACGTCTTCGATAATTTTTTTTAAAAAACGTCTTTACCATATTCTTCTAACCGAGTGAAGTTAATAAAGAGTGCTGCTTCACTAGACCGGATATCTATCAACTATTTTTTTTTCTACTTTTTTTATTTTGACAAAGTTTTTTTTTTCTTTTATTTTTTGCGTGCTGTTAACTCCCGCGGTGCTCCTTGCAGAAGATTAGTTTTTTAAGTTAATTTTAGGCATTTTATCTATATCTTTTTTCCGTTTTTCAAGGTCCAAGTGGAAGATCAGGCATTGTGCCTGAACTTGCGCCTTGTGACTTCCCAATAAAAAAAAACTATGTTTTTGTTCTTCACTGACATGTATTCTTTTTTTAGTTTGGTTATATGGGAAATAAAGGCAATATTATTATTATTATTATTATGTCCTTAATAATGGAAATATTTTTAATTCTAAAACTCAAAACTCGCTCCCTCTGTTCAATATAGAACTAAAAGCAATCCACTAATAAAGAAATTTATACGAGGCAAGTAATGATAAACACGAAAGTCAAGTTTGACCCACCACATCCTAAAAGGAAGATATGTTAAATGCCAGCTCTTTAACCATTAAATCGACTCATACCATTTTAACCCGAGATGCTTTAAGTTATATATATACAAGGTGGTTTAAAAACAGCTACATCTAGTTGGCTTTGAAATTTGTTTGCTTGTTTGCTTGTAAATTTTTATATGCCGCTAGATTGTTATTGGTATTGCATTCTGGGAAATTTAAAGCATACTAGATCTACAGGATTTTTGTAACGGTAATTCATTAACAGGACTAGACTAGAGTTTCTAAAAGCCATTTAAATAGATATTAATTAGAATTGAAAAATATTTCTCTTAAAAAGCGTTTTGTATAGAAAACGTAAAAATTATGAAAACGTACCACTTAATAAAAAATCTAAAGGTGTTATTAACATTTTATATTATTTTTTCACTTATAAATCGTTAAACTCTGCACATAAAAGAAATATTTTAATATTAAGTCTTGATATGTGAAATTTTGAAAAATATTAATAAAATTTAAAAAATCTTTTTTAGCCAAAGTTAAAAAAATTAGGGGATTTGTTACGATACTTTTGGAGTGTCCCCCGTAGTATTGAACCTCTGCTAGCTGAATTCTGAACCTGAATATTTATGGTTGGCTTTTGTCAATTTTTGCATGCTTCAAACTAGGTATAATTAGCTGTACCTTATTTTTAATTATTTTCCTATAATTATCAAGCAGTTTGGTAAGCAACTCTTCGAATAATTACCCACATTCTACTAATTAAATTTATTTAGGTCATATTCCTACAGATATTTGTATATGGCGCTTAGGCAACCCCTGTTACAAATTCTTCTGCACTATTCTATTTGTTGCTAGATAAAGGATATCACTTCTTGCAGTCAAATTTTTCAGGCTGTTTTTTTCGCATCTTCTGGCCCAAAAATTTTGGAAAGTTTTGATAACTGGTAGCTGGTGGATTTTTGAGGTCTTCCCATTTTAAACTTGGTGCAGGCTGCTAGTGCCTCGGCCGTGTGCTTAAATTTTTGAGCTAATTAGTATAGCTCAGCTCCGTTTTGATTTTTCGGAGGATCTGAAAAAGCACATGTGCCCTTAAGACGTTCGTATTTGATTTGGTTATACGTACGTCCTTCGCAACTGCGGATTCGTCTGAGGCCAGCATTGCTTCTGCCCTTTCTTCTGGCTCAATTCCAGCGTGAGGTAAGATAAGGCCAGTTTCTTCTTATTTGGGACTTATTTGGGCGTTGTGCGTTATAGCCATTTACTGTCGGACACCATTCCCTGTGGGATTCGATTTGCTGTGGATTCCGATTTACTGTGGACTTGGATTTATTGTGGGATGCCATTTCCTGTCGGCTACGACCTTGGGAGAGTTCGGACGCTTCCTGCGAGAGGTTAAACTCCCCCCTGAAAAGGCTTAGCACTCCTTGTTCAGCTGCACTCTGCGGGCATCCAAACCGTCGATTTGGGCCCCTGAAACCATCGAATTGTCAAGGAGCTCTACAAATTCCCTGGTAGCTACGCTGGAGGGGTAGCACTGCACTCACCTGTCATACAATCACCGCCTCCTAGGTCCGCTGGGCCTCTCGCTGTGTCTGCCGAAACCTCCATCGCTTCTGCCGTCCCCGGCCTTCCGCAATCCACAGGTTAGGAGCTGACATGTTTTTACTACAGGCAAGAATCTGATATAGCTATTTGCGCCTGGTGTATTTTATAGTCAGTTAATAGTATCTCGCCTCGTTAATAGTTTTAGCATAGCAACGCTTCGTCTAGTTAAGTTATTAGTGCATGCTTTTGTATAGATCTGACGCGTTATTATAATAGGGCTTTTGCAAATTTCGAGCATCCATTTTGTGCATTTGAGTGAGCTTCTTCGAAACATTAATCGAGCTTACCTGACTTTGTGAAGGCAGCTCTGCGGTTTGTTTAATACACAGATATTTATATTTACTTTCGCCGGCCGCCGTGCCCCATCGAGCTCCCCTGCAAATCGTATGTTAGATCTTTCGTTTAAATACTTCAGATTTATGGTTGTACTCACGGCTCGCTGCCTGCGGTTTGTTTAATATACAGATATTTATATTTATTTTCGTCGCCATTTGCGTGTCAGCCGCCTGACGTTTGCAGTTTAAGTTCTTGCCTAATAACTAATCTCGGGTTAGTAACGGTTGTGTCGCAAGGCCCGCCGCCGGTAGAATAATTGTCAATTCCGCGTTATTGTACTTTATTTGCGAGTCCTTACGTAGGTACAAGTTTGCCGAAGGTTTATTCAAGCGATTGCTTTAGCGTTCATTTATGCACCTGATGTATTTCCACTAAAAAAACTGCTCTGTTACTATATGGCCATAGACCCTCGTAGTTTTTGACATTAGAAATTTTGGAATAATTACTTAGGATCTTTCTGAGCTGATATTCGGGGTCTCGCATCAGCTGAGCGCTTGCATAACCTGGCTCTGCTTTGCCCTGCCTCACGGGGTCTATTCTAGTTTTTTTTTTGTTGTAAGTCAATATTCAATACGCTTCCTCTAAACCTCGCGTTATTTTATTTTATGCTCGAAATGTCTTAGTGCGTTAGCCTACTCATATATATTAATAGCCCCCTTTATTGTCTTTTTTGTATGTACTTGTATTTAGTTTATATTTTTGAAAATCTAGTATTGTCGATGATTAGCAATATTCTTTTTTTTTATCTATACTTATATGTTTGCGGGTTTGCGATGCACTATAGTACGCACCAATATATTTAAAATAAAGCTGTGATCTATTCATTGGTTGTTGGTTTGTTTATTTTTGACTTGCTGGTTTTTATCCTCGACCTTGTGTAAGGTCCGGCACAAGGAATTGGATCTGAGTCTAGGACCTGGCGCCCACTCCGTTTTTTTTGTATTCTCTTTCAGCATAGCTGGAACCCTGCGACCCTCGCGGCGAGCTAGCCCAATTAGGCCGATAGTTACCAGCCGGCAAAATAACTAGTATAACTTTCGCCAAAAGGTAAGGCCGACCGTCTATCTTCCCTTACAGTTTTCTAGACTTAACATTGTTCAGTTGCTAGGTAATTTACAATAAAACTATACAGGAATAATATTGCCGTTCTAGGCCGGGAATATTTTTGGAATGTAATTATAACTTTATTAATTCTTCTGGTACGATCAGCGGAAAAATAGTATGTGTATCTTGGACAAAAAGCAACATTCCCACACTCCTGTGTTGTTGGGCTCGACATTCGCCTCACCCAACAATAACACAGTCGTCCGGGAATGTTACGCTTTTCGTCCTAGATACACAATGTACTATATTAAGTGGTTGTACATATAATGGAAAGTAACTGGTAGTACAGAAAGCTGTTCCGGCCGTGTTTTACATATTTGGATATTGATCAAAATTTGATGATGGGCCACTGCTTATGAAGGTCACACTGGAATTTGTACTTTCAGGTCAAAATATTTCATGTACGTTATGGTCTCCAAGGACTTGTTTGATTCTGCAGAAATTCTGCAACCGTCATCCTGCTACAACAAACTTGCATCCGCAACTGCAGACTAAACCCAACGAAAAGAAGAGATACAATTTAATTTCGTCGACCAATATTTGCTTCGCTTAGTGCTAATTACCGCATATGCATACGATTACAAAGAAGCAAATGTTTACAAAACTTCGTTTAGCTTAGCTTCGCTTCGCGCTCAGTGACTGTATAAGACATCAGTTAAATGGTCCATACAGCCCTTAACAGATTGGTCATGCCAAAAGAACCAATGTAACGTTCGTAGTACCCACTATAGTATGATCAAAAAATGTTTTCATCTAGTATGGCCATGCAATAGTTACTAATTTATGAATTCAACTGTAACTCGTTTAAAACTCAAATGTCAAGTTTGACATTTATCAAAGCGGTCTATATTATTCGAGGCCATGGAATAATATAGACCGTCTTGCATTTACTTATAAATGTAGTTGCATTCATAAGTTACGAACTGTTCCACAGCCATACTAGATGAAAATAATTTTTGATCATACTTTAGAAGCATCTTAATTGGTACATAATTACCAAAATGTATCAGGGTAGAAGGGTGGCAAATGCTGCGCAATTAATTAAGTTTTCCAAATAATGCCGTCTATAAAATTCGGTATGAAATATGAACTAGAAATTCTAATACATTTCTTCCAAGCAAAGTTCGTTACTACAACTATTTTGATTTTAGTAACAGTTCCAGATATTACTGCAGCATACCGTTTTACAATAAGCCTGGTATTAATTATACTTTCTGGCGAGATTGCTGAGTTAAACTAGAGGAAGCCATTAACACTAATAAACTAATTTGCTTTATCTTGATACTCGCTGTGATTAGCACTGTTGCGGTGTCTCCCTTGCCTATTCCACAAATTGTGAAATTGAACCTGTGGGTTTTATCTCTTTGAATTTTTCTTGCATAGCACTGTGCTCAGAAATTAAAACCATTAAATGCAGTTTACGTATTGCACGACCTTAGTCAACTTTTAATATTACATTGTGTAGTTGGTGGAAAGCATTAATTTGGAAAAAGTTGGGAAAACCAATTTTATACAAACCTTGAAAAGAGTAATAGAGTAGCCTACAAAGGTGTCAGATATTTATCAATTATTAACAGATGTCTCAAAAATATACTATGAGAATTGAGTTACATTATTTTATGAAAAAATATTCTTTATGTTGATTTTAAACTCAAGGTTACAGTTATTTAATTTAAAAAAATGCCTTTTCAAAAGAGAGTTTCGTTTGATAACAATATTAATGTTGTTTTGTAGATGCTTTTAGTACAACGAAAACATTTGTTATCTTTATTTTCTCGTCTAATTTTCTATTGTATTTTTGCAATTTCTATATTAAGTTAGCACAATGCGTTGACAAGGATAACAGTAAATAAAAGAAATATTTACCTACCTACAATAAAACACAACGCAGAACTTCTCACTAGGTCAACACCAAATCGACACGCGATGATAACCCAATAACATTTAACACTTGGTATGGATGTACTCGTAGTTGACTCATTTCTTTTCAAATACACCAGCGAAATGATAGCAGTAAGCTTACTGGAGCATGCAGGAGTACGTCATGCTGAAGGACGAATTCTATAAATCTACATATCCAGCGGAAATCCATGCTGCGCTTTGATCTTGTGATTACAATTGGAAGAGATTTGCGTTGTGATGCATTGTAATTATAACAACTGCTGTTGGGTCAAACAACGGGTAATTTCAATGACATGTACATGTATTCATGTATATGCCAATGGTTTCCTGTTGTGTAATTCTATTAAATGGTACTTAAGCCCGCCCACCTTCGTTTGAATTTTCATTAATATGAGCAATTTGGAAATGACAATAATTAGTTATGAATCTATTTATTAGACCTATTGCGACGTAACATGTATAACTTTTAAAACACGATTCAAATTATACTAATCTTAAACTTTAAATGTTTACATAATTTTCACCAAAGTTGCGATTATCAGCATATGTAGCTTAGGCGTTTGTTATTTAATAAAAATCCAATAAAAATCAAATCATTTCAACACGAAAAGTAACGCAAAATAAGCAAATAATTGGGTGTTATATTGGCTGTATAGTGTTGGTAAACCAGTGGTGACATTTTAGAATTTATGCGGCATTGTCTTAATTAGCAACTGAGAGTGAGACTCATAAACAACTGATTACATTTATCAATCTTCACTTTTAACCTTTCTTGATATTTTTGTGCACTAAAAATTATTTCTCGCATTCATTACATAATTTCGTAAACCAGAATAACAACCTTTCAAGAATTTTCACAATGAAAGTTTTAATAGTACTGCTTGTGGTTATATACCTAAGTTGTCAAGTAAGTAGTTTTATTAATTTAAAGCTTGAATAATATTTTATACCCCTATTAATCACTGAAGCAGTTTGGTAATAAAGTGGAAAATCAAAGTGATTTTAGTATATTACTAATCGCAATATGAATTTAAAAGCATTCACGTTTTAAGGTAGCAGCGTTGGATGTGATTTCTAAAACAAAAGAAGGGCTAAGTTGCATAAAAGAATTTAAATTGGACGAGCTTAAGATAAGTCGACTCGATAAGGGCCTTGGAATAGATAATAAGGAGCCTCAGTATATTCAATTCATGGAATGTTATGGAAGGAAACAAGCTTGGTTCAGTGGAAATGGTGAAATAGATATTGATCTAATGGCAAAGAAACTGTATAATGTCTTGGACGAAATTCCAGAGGGTGCTCCACAACAAGAAATACTGAAAAAGAATATGACTGAATACGGTGTAGATAAATGCCGTCCATATTTTTCCGAAGCATCAGGCAACGACGGAACTACGATTATCGACATTATAAATTGTTTTACTGGTCAAATGATGAAATATTTATTTGGCAATGTGTGATTCTTCATAGTAAAAAATAATTTTGGTGAAATCCAATGTCATTTGTATATAGGTATGTTGTATTAATCTAAAAATAAAAATTCATACATTTCGTAAATGAAGTTTGGCTGAGTCGGAGAATAATAATGTTGTAGGAGATAGTTAGCCAAAAAGTTTATTGAAATACAAATTATGTTGTTGTTCCTTAAGGTCTAAAAGTCACACATAAAAATTGATAAATTATTTGACGTTTCGCCACTTTAGATGGCTTCTTCAGAAATGAATGAGATGCGTTATTACTAAAATACAAGGGTTAAAAATTAGATTAAGTGAAACACAAAAATTTGTCAAGGCTTACCGAGATGGCTTCCAAAAATGTTTATCTTAATTATTATCAAAGTTTGCAAATGACTTAATAACGCCACATTGCAGGGTATACGGCGTCAAGTAGATAAAAATTGATGAAATTTAAACAATCATTAGTGATTGAGGATAAACATTAACTAAACATAGTCAATGTAATTGATCAATTAAACTTTTATAAGGAAACAATTGAAAGACATCTTGCTTTGATGAAACAAGTTGCCAGAATAAGGAAAAGTGCAAGCTGTCAAATGTATGCGTACGCATATTTAACTTGTGGTCAGGTCCGTATTTTGGAAAATTTTTGATGAGACGAAATTAAAATTTTAAATAAATTTAGGGGAAACTACAAATTGAAAAGAAAAATTCGAACAGTTTTACTCTATTAAAAAATATTTCTAAGCATACATATCTAAAAAGTAAGTACAGTAAAAAATATGTTGCTATCATTAAACATTCAAGTGATAAATAAATTGGGAAACCTTTAAAATTAAGTGGTTGGTTTTGTAACTTTTCGCACTTGAATTTAAATTCTAAGGATACCTAAAAAGTATTCATAATTTAATTCATCGCGTTATCGAACGTTTGCATCTTGACGCCGCGGTAGAAGGTGATAACGGAAGCCGTCAGCCGATGCGCGAACCGCTGAAAACATATGCAAGAGTGTTTTTCCCCCACCAATGGAGTAGGGAGTCCGTACGCCGACAAGAGGTCACGGAGCCTATAAAAAGGAACACATGGCAGCTCCCGAGGACCGAGATTTGTAGACTAGGGGTTACCATGTCTGCTTAGCATTCGGGAGGTCGCGGGTTCGATTCCCCTGGCCGCCTGTTCTGGTTCAGGCTTTTAGGTGGTTTTCCGGAGTCAACATAGTACCTTCTCTGAGACGAATGCCGGGGCAGTATTTCTCCATCTTTCCTGGCCTCTCTTCCATTCTCTACCCCTTCTTTCTCTCACCCATTCTATAATTCCTGTTCTTGGCTGAAGAGGGACGCAAGGTTCCTATAGCAGCCCGCTCCTAGTTAGGAGAATTGAAATGACCGTGAACCTTTACCTTTCTACCTGCTCCCGAGGCAGAACGTACCAGAACCTACCAGAACGTAACGAAAACCTGAGATCCATTTCCCGATACCATCCTGCTTCTCTTGGAATAATCTCACATTATCCTAACAGCGTTACTGTTTAAGTAAAGTAAGATTAGGTACAATTAGGTACAAAAGTCCTTATATTGCTGACAGCGTCTCTGCCAGAACGTGAGTACATTCTAGCAACCTAGTGCACCTTTCTGAAACTCGACCGCTGTTAATTACAAGCCGAAACCGCGGCCTCTGTAAATTAATTATTTATGTATCCCGTATAACAAGACCGCTGTTAATTACAAACCGAGACCTCGGTACCTGTATATTAATTTTCCTGCACCCTGAATAACCAGATCACTGTTAACTACGTGCCGAGACCGCGGCACCTGTAAGCTAATTTTCTAGTAAGCCTCCGAACAAAATCGCGGCTACTGTTAAAAATCCGTAATCGTTCAAAGCCATAGCGTAAATTTTAATTACATTCCTGAAGGCCGCGTTTCAACAAACTTAATTTTTGTTGGTATTAAAACACTCCGAGATTTTCTACCGCTGCAACAGTCCGCCAGTAACCGACACCTGAAGATCTCGAAATAAGGCGCTCACCTGCAAAACCAGCTGTCCGCACCCCGGAAGCCCGTACGAGGAGGCACCCCAGTTCTAAAACTCCGCCGTCTCAATGACGGAACTCCGAGGTCACCGCTGCATCGAAATTCGAGTCCCGGCCACCCACAAATTCTTCCGCCAGAAGCCGGCCCCGTTCACCGTTCTCCCGGCCGTGCTTAAACAGCCTGCTACACCCAGGTAACCTGTAGAACCGTACTTATAATACGAAGTATTTGCAGCGACTATTGTTGTAAACGATTGGTTATCTCAACTGCTGCAAAAGACCTACAGCCGCTTCCAGCAGAATCGACGTGCGGGAGCCTTCAGCATACAATCCGACCTACTTTGTATCATCAGCCAGGGAATTGGCGTGCGCACTAGGAGAGAGTGCCCAACGAGTCCGTGATACTTCCATGCGACTTAGGTTGCAGCCCCGTTCAGCGACTCAAGCAGCCCATCGTTAACAGCCCTGTATTTTGCGTCACGTCAGGCACGTTTCACGCTTGCTTTAAACACTCACGTTCGCGCACTTTCACGCTCACGTTCACTCACGTTCACGGCGTGACACGCCACTCACGACGTGACACGCAGCTTTTATTTCAAAATTTAAATTAAGACAGAACAGAATGTTCAAATTTAAAAACAAGCTTGCAGCTGTCGTCAAAGACATTAGTCTTCAAAGACATTACTTTGAATAGCAAAAGCTGTCATTGGAATGACGTTTCCCATATTGGTATGAGCATAGAAGGCACGACCTCCTGAATTGTTTGACAAACGTCACTATGACTTTTGTCACATAATTCAGCAGGCCGTGATAGAAGGTATATGTTGCTAGGCAAAACTTTTAATTCGTAGGTTTAAAAGTACTTTTACGTACAAGGATCAACATTTTCAGCGTTAAGGCGAGTATACAGAACAAAACATTACTTTTATTAGAATAATAAGTTCATCTACACATCTACACACAAAATCGGTTTAAAGAAAGCTAATGGTATTGTAATAGATCAAACATTTATTTTTCGACGACTGACATCGAAAGTAAATTTTTCTAATTATTAGTCGACAACATAAAGTTGACATTTGCAGCTGAGCAAGCGTTTTCATTACTTGGCTGTTCTCCCAGCGTTTTGGGTTTCCGCGTAAGCAAAATAGTTAGACACGTCAAAATGTTTCCTTGAGAACTGTTCATTTGTTGAAATAATCGCTTCATATGTCATAGACTATACGAGTAATTTTAAATGTATTGTGAACTAATATTTTTAATCATATGAAATTACATTATTATTTCTGCCTTAATAATATGCTTAGTCGTCGAAAAAACAGTATGTATATTTCGAACTAAAAGTGCTCGTGCCACTTTTGCATGACTGCTCGTTTCGGCTGTAGCTCAACCAACAATATTCATCCCCAAGCGGCAAGAATGCACTTTCAGCTCTACATACAATATACTATTATGTGGAATATGTTAAGGAAGTACAAAGTTATATTTCCCACCTTGAAAACGCAAATAACTTGAAGAGCTTGCAAACCAGTTATTATTGCGCCAGCTCGTTACGCCCTAGGGCGTTATGTACTGCTTTATATACATCGTATCACAGATAATAAACAACAAATAATATATCAGTGGAAAATAAAGTATTTTATGGCCCTAAGGCCATCACGTGATACATTACTTTCTGAAAGAGAGAATATAAAGTGACCAAAAATTCTGAAGAAAGTAAAAATAAATACAAAGTAAAAAGGAAGAAAGCGAAGTATGTATTCAGGAAAAAGAAGAGGCAATCCCTTTGTTGATGGACGGTGCTTAAAAGTACCACCTTCTTACAAATGTCATAATAAATTCAAATAACTGTTTTAGCTTGCTATTGCCTGCTAGTACCGTCAAGTATCAACTATAGATTCTAAATTTCAAGCTAAATGAAGCTAACTTCACTTCAGCGGGTAATGTATCAGCATTGATCAGCTGCAAATGTGAGGTTAGTGCCGTGTTTTGTGCTCGCATTTTCTAAACGATTTTTATTAGTTGGCCAAACGTTAAACAATTATTGTTAAAGTTGTTTATTGTGTTCTTTGGACTGTATTAACAACGAGTTGTAATCAATATAAGAAAATAGACTGATACTACTTGAGTAAATAAGAAGTTAGTGACAAGACTTATAGAAGTACCGCCAGGTTGTGATACGCTAATTTTCAGGAGCGCTCCAAATGTAACAGTGTAAGTTTTATTTCAGTTTGTTAGCGAACTTATTAACATTAGCTAATTTAGATGGCTTCTACAAGCAAATTTGAGAATAAAAGGTCTTTATCCGATGCCGAATTATTGGAAATTATCAACTCTTTTGTGAACGATGATCTACCTAATGACAATAAATAGCAAATTGATTTAGAAGATGATAGTGAGGATGATCAGCAAAGCTTTAAGATGTGTTGCAAGAAATTGAAAAATATAGAAACCAATTCTAATGAACCAATGCCGAGCACGTCTTCAACTGGAGACCATACAGAATTTATAGTAGAACAATCACACACAGTAGTGCAAAATGCAGAAACTATTCTAAATGATGAAGCAGAAATGCAAAATCATGAGGAAGAAATGCAGGAAAAAAATCATCAATTCGAAGCAAGCAATAAAAAAAGCATGCGAATAAAAATAACAATGGAGAATCAATTGACATAAAGTGGACTAAACGTGATTTGTAAATACAAATTCCGTCTATCCAGAAGGTACAGTAGAAGATGAATTTGCCGGCTGTGAAACGGGAACGGATATTTTTCTACTATTGCTGGATTCAGTACTTGATTTAGTAGTGTTTCAAAGTAACTTATATGCCACCCAAAGAAATAAAATACTCAATCTGAAAAAATAAGAACTACTTACATTTATAGGTATCAATCACTTGTTGGGATATAATAAATTACCAAGCTGGCGACATTACTGGTCTATAAGCCGGGACGTAGGAGTAAGCATTGTATCATAGGAAATGTCTAGAGATAGATTCGATGCAATTTTGAGTAATTTGCACTTCAACGATAATACGAAAATTCCAAAAGGTAACACTGACAAGCTGTATAAAATACGTCCTGTGATTGATAAACTGGACGAAATGTTTTTCTTTTTTTTTAAGGGTAGTCGTGAGCTCGCTGTTGATGAATCAATGATCCTTTTCAAAGAACGTAGTACCTTGCAACAATTTAACCCCCTAAAACCTATTAAAAATAGGTACAAATTATGATGTTTATCAGACAAACGTGGACACATTCTAAAATTCGAAGTTTACCAAGGTAAAAATGAAACTGTGAAAGAAAAATATAAGGAGTTTGGGCTTGGAGCACGAGTAGTTCTAAGTCTAACTGAAAGCAAGTGGGGCAAAAATAGGCAAGTGTTTTTTGATAATTTCTTCAATTCATTGCTTTTGCTAGAAAACTGAAATCTGAAAACATATTTTCTTATGGTACCATAAAACGTAACATGCAAGGTCTTCCAAAGAATTTACAAGTTGATAAAACCCTTGCTCGTGGCCAATACGACCACCGATTTTTAAGCATGGATATAGAGGTATGGAAGTGGATGGAGAATATAATGTCTATATGTCAAGCAATTTTCATGACAATCAAGAAACTACTGTAAAACGTACTCAGAAAGATGGAGCTAAGTTAGATATTAGTGCACCTTCTGTGGTAAAAGATTATAATATGTTCATGGGTGGAGTAGATCAGGCTGATAGATTGAGAGCTGTTTATGGACTAAATAGACGTTCCAAAAAATGGTGGCACCGGTTATTTTGCTTACATAATTTACTGTGACATAAGAGAAAAGATCTCTCTTTTAGATTTCCGCAGGGCTGTTGCACAAGGCCTTATAAACCAGAAACGATGTTCAACTTCAAAGAGGCGAGCAAATGAACCTGCTACCACTGGTCCATCGAATAGGCGAGGAAACTACTATTCCATTTCTAAGGATGTTAGGCTATCAAATCGAGGGTCCCATCGGGTAGAATACGTGGATAAGAGGAAGAGATGCGAAGTATGAAGTAAAAATCAGATTCAATCTAGACCCCATTCTAGGTGTACAACATGTAAGATTTTTTTGTGTTGTAACGAAAAAAAAATTGTTTCCCAGAATATCATTGCGTAGATATTAAAAGTAAAAACTGACATTACATTTTCATAGTGATGCATTTAATATCATTATATACTGTATTTTTTGTATAATAAAATAAGTTGTTGTAAAAATTATTATCCTTACTAGTTATACTATCATCAATAATGCAACCACTTTTCAGAGCCTGACGGTCCCGTAAAGTACCATCTCTAAAATTTTGAGTAATATTTTGAAAAAAAAAAATTGAAAAAAATTAAGGTGTCTAAACTGACTTATTTTAAGTATGTAAAAACAAATTTCTTAGAGAAACTCTATGTTCAGGCAACAAAGGGTTAATGAAAACAAGATAAAAAATTATAGAAGAGAAGCTAAAAACAAAGAAATTAGAAACTTGTATCAAGATGTAAAGAAAGAAAAACAAAGGATAACAAGAAAGAACGGCATACTGTTAAGACAAACAAGGAAAGCTAATAGAGAAACGCGAAGAAAGGATTAATAGATGGAAAGCATATTTCGAGGAATTATTGAATAGTAGCAAGGATGGGGAGGCAGAAATATCCACAGTAATAACATGAAGGAAGAAGAGCGAGAAGTACAAGAGATAGAACCACGCAGCAAAGAAGACGTAATCAAGGCTATAGAAAAACTAAAAAATAACAAAAGCGCAGCAAGAGAAAATGGAGTCGTATCGGTAATGTAAAATATGCAGGCAAAAAGTTACACGAAAATCTGTGGATATTGATAAAACAAATATGGCAGGAAGAGAAAGAACCGGAAGATTAATCAAGAGCATTGATAAGTCCCATACACAAAAAAGGTGATAAAACTTCTTGTAAAAATTATAGGGGAATCGCTGAATTGGATATAACGTACAAAATACTAGCTACATCAATAAAAGACAAACTTAACATTTATACAGAAGCAATTATAGAAAATTATCAGTGCGGTTTTCGAACCAACCGTTCAGTGACTGACCAGATATTCACCCTGAAGGAAAATCAAGAGGATTTCTACGAATACAAGACAGTACATGCAATATTCATCGACTTTAGGCAGGCTTACGATTCTATATTCAGGAATAATTTATGTGAAGCATTAGACATTAGAAGAACTGTCAATATATAGAAAAATTAATAACGTTGATCAAAATGACACTACGGAATACTTAGAACATTGTAAAATGCAAGAACAAAAATCAAATCCGTTTAGAGTCCAAAGCGGTTTAATGCAGGGAGATCCGCTGTCAGCATCACTGTTCAATAAGGCATTAGAAAAACTAATTCGAGAGAGTAGAATAAGAACAACAGGAACTATATATAATACCGGAAAGGGACGTTTAGGCGCGCATTAGGCGCAAGCGTTTGGGCGTGAAGCCTTTAGACGCGGGCACTATTAGGCGCGCGTACGTTTAGGCCCGGAACTTTAGGCGCGGGGTCAGTTAGGCGCCACATGAACACGTTTCTGCATGGTTTTAACATATACTGTATTGCCTAACTGTAAATTGTTACATAACTACCACCTTCATAACAAATGTAGAAACGAGTTATTTATGTTAACTACTCGCAAAATGTGAGAAGTTTTTTTTAAGTCGGAATATTTTCGACGACTAAAAGATCCATTGTGCACGTGTTCCAATTTTCGTGTAAAAACTGAAATTCTGAATATTGTATTTTGAAATTTCTAAATAATTAATGTTATTATCTCAAACTTTCGTAAAGAGGTTATAAAATCTATAGTCAATGGCAAGAAACTGGCAACCAAGAAAATATGGAAATCTTTAAAGATTTACAACTTTTGAGTCCGATCTTTAAAAACGTCATTAAATGATTCTTCTTATATTTGCGTATCACATATCAATTTTTGATAAAAGAAATCTTCAGTGTTATTTTGAAAAATGCGTGCTGCTTAAATTTTGGAATGGCACATGGCTAAAAGAGATAAAACATTTGGTACCATAAGATGCTTCTTCGATAAATTGTAGCATACAGAGTGTTGAAAACTTCATTTGGTTTTTAAGATAGAAATAGCTTAAAATTGTAATAAATATTTTGCATTTTATTCACAAAAAGCGGACCAGCCATGATCAAATTTGTTTATGCCAAAGTAAATGTTATTTTCAAGGGTAATACCACAAAAGGTGCGTTAAATTGTGCGAAACCGCACGACAATTAGCAATTTTGATGTGACCAGGCATAAATAATTTTTTTGTTTCAACATAATATGTGCTGATTAAACCAAACTTTAGGGAGTGTTAATTCCTCCCTTTTACAAATGTTAAATTCAATGTTTTGTTTAGTCTAATTTTTAACTTTTCCAAGGTAAGAATTTGTTATCGAAAAACCGCATGCTTAATACGTTTTTTAACCTATTTTTCTCACCTCCAAGATGCTATTACCTAATTTAATCTTCTTAGTATGAATATTTAAATATGAATCTGAAGAAGTTTGCTATGCAAAAGAAACGTACGTAATTGGAGGTTTTATTAAAAACATTTTGGCTGCTTTTACTTTTCTTATCAACATAATATACTATTAAATGAGAAACGTCAAAAATAATCAATCATCTCAAATTTTGAATATTTTGTACTTTTCTAGGTTGCGGAAAAATAGTAGGTATTATTCGGATTAAAATTGATTCTGTTTGACTTGCAATTTTTGTGTTTGCTCGACTACGCTGAGCTTCGCCTTGCAAATGCAAACATAGTTGCTGGTCAAACAAGGTGACACTTTTAAGGGTCCTCCAGCGCTATGTGAAACTACAGTAAAACTAGAAATTTAAAGTTATACAACCCATTATGCAGTAGATAACAACCGAACCGCTGGCATTTTTCATTTCAAAAGATTAAAGGCTTAAAGATTTAACTCACCACGCTTCTGCATTACATTTGTAATATTCTCTTATCTGCTGCATTGACTAAAAGGAACGACCGCAGATAGTTATTTCTATTATTTACAACACATTATTGGGATTTCATTAAACGACTATAAAATGGGCATTAACAAAATAAGTATTTTTGGGTTGATTGCAATGACATATTCGAGGTACAGTAATTTCTACAAGTACTTGCTAATGATTTGAGTTAGACAACGGATCTATTTAAATATTTCGACTAATGCGGAATGCTGAATCGTAATAATTACCTATTGCAGGTAATTAGGGAATGAGCAATGACTAAATAAAAGCAAAGATAAACCCTAAACTTTCTTAGTGTTGTTGAAAATCTCTTGGTTTCAACACGCGTAATTTATTGTGAAAAGAGCCTGTTTACAGTGTTACTGTATATGTGATTGTGCTTACTGAGCTAACAAACATTGAAATGGGACGAAATTTTACACATAAGGAACGAAAACCTAGCAGAGCGAAGAAAAGTAAACGGCTATTGGCCAAAAGGATGTGGAAAATCCGGTAAGTTGATTTCTAGAATATTATTTGAGTTGTTATTCGCATTTTACATTCATTTTACGTTACTACTTATTTCAATAAAAAGATTAATTTAGTTTTATAAGTTGAAATATTATTCATTGCTACCTATCTTCATTTTGGAATTAATTAGTAGTATAGTACGTATAGTAGCAGTGTAACGTTATGTCATTTATAAACACCCTATTGAGTAATATGTCATTATTATAGCACGAACTGGCAATATAAAAATTATTTAAGGATTGCCACCACTAACTGCAATCGTTTTAAAATATTATATTACCCCGGTGTAATAATCGCGGCAGTTAAAATTAATATAATGCATGTTGCACTTCAAACATAGAAAAGTTAGGTTTTTTTTGAAGGTGTGTGCAGGTTGATGTTTTATCCGTTTTTACCCGATACTGACAATAACACGATGTTTGTTATAGTAAGACCACAGCAGAGGAAAGTTGTGGTTTAATTAAAAAAACATTCGATGATGGAGAAATGCCCAACGAATGGACCGACATCACTCCAGAAACTCCAACAACAAGCGCTTCTCTGGAAGAAAATAGCACAAAGATGATTTGCCATGCTGCGACGGATAGGAACAAAGAGGCGTTTGACATCCAAAAAAAATCAATTTTTGGAGCAAATATCTACAACGGACGCAAAACAACTGGAAATAGATACTCGAGAACAAGCTCTTTCAGAATTATGGAAGCGAGAAAGAAAACTTCGTCTTACTGCATCAAATTTTGGAAGAATTTGTTGTATGCGCTCCACAACATCAACTGCTAAAACAGTAGAAGCGTTATTATACTCAAAATTTTTAGGTAATGAATTTACAGTGTACGACCAAGAAAATGAAGAAAACGCAGTCGACGCATTTGAGACCCTTTACGGCATCAAAACAAAAATTATAGGGCTTTGCATCGATAGCACAAAGCCATATTTAGCTGCAAGTCCAGATCGTGTTACAGAAATCGGCGATGCAATTCTGGAAATCAAATGTCCAGCGTCTTGTAAGAATTTAACACCACAAGAAGGAGTTTTGGAGAAACAAATTAAATTTTGTACGGGACTCTCTAAAATTAAACTCAAAACATAAATATATGTATCAAGTACAAGAGCAACTGCAAATAGCAAATAAGGAAGTTTGTTACTTTGTTGTTTGAACCCCCAAAGGAGTCTGCATCGAAGAAATTCGTAGAGATAAGAAATTCTGGGAAAACATGGCATTTAAATTAGATGATTTTTATATGAATTCTTTACTTCCAGAACTTATAGATTCAAGGCGGGATGTATATCTAGGTTTAAAATAAAATACATGTTATGTAAAAATCTTGTAAATATATTATTACATTTGAATTTTTCTTTTATTTGATTTGATCAGGTACCTACTGTATTATATGTAATTGCTTAATAATAAACATCTGAAATAACTAAGATTTTGAGCGTTAAACAATCCTGAGATCTGAAAGAGTGTTATGAATAAAAATATGATATGCTATTTAATAATAAATAAATAATTAGACATTGTAAAAGCATGTAAAAGTGGTAAAAATGTAAAAATGTAATATTCTCTTTGTAATTTTCGGTTGACTGGTTTCTCGAATTTCTTTGCACCCTTATAATAGGATTATTGTAATCTTCCCATGCCGGCCGTAAGCGTTCGGAATATCAACAGCGCCAACTTATGGCGGCGGTAAAACTATGAACTACTGGGCCCGATTTAGGAACATTTTGTAATTACAAACGTGAATGTTATTGCCTTTACTTAATGTTGTAAATGAACCAGATATGGTCTACAACATTAGTGGCATAGTAGGTCACCATTTCTTCAAAAAATATTAGCGTTACTCGTATGGTTCAATAGCCACGGACTCAATTAGATTATTGCTTCTACTATCTTTAAAACATAATTTAAACCAAATCTTTTATGCAAGTGCGGTAACTCATTCTGTTGTGCTTCTAGGGGCATGTAGTTTTTTGAAATCGGATACGAAATAAACTTGTACAATTCGCAGGGAGTATCAGAAGTGTATATTTTATCTGTTTTTTTTTTAAATAAATTTCTTATTACTACTTTCTTTTTAAATAAAAAATGCTAGCGATTTTCCTTGTTAAAATACGAATCGTGTGATATACAGTGTGTTTCACTTTACATGGAAGCACCCCTGTATTTTCTTTGTTTTTATATGAATTGATTTGAATTTTTTACCAGTTGTACAACTCACCAAGAGGCATCTATTCATGTCCATGAGCGCAAATGACGTTTTTAGCCTTGCCTACTACGATCAAGAACATGGGTCGTATTGTCAATATTTTGCATCGCGTTAAAGTTACAGCAAAAAGTTATTAAGAAAAGTTGTTTAGAATCAAAAGAATACCCTAAATACCGATTTTCGTTTAATAATTCGAATTTTTAATTTTTATCCATAAATTTGTCCAAGTCCCAAATTTCAACTTTTAATTTGGTATCAAATGGTGTCATGGAGAAACAACATTTTTATTATTGTTGCAAACGTCATTAGCTCTTAATAATGGCTGAATTACATTTAACTGTTGCTGAGAAAGTAGAAATAATTAGAACTACTGATGAAAATGCAAGAACCAATAGATAAGTAGCTAGAATATTTAATGGAAGGCATCCAGGGCGTGCAACTATTTTTCCTGGCACTCAGTTTCTGACGATGCAAGCAGCAGCGCCAAATTTTTGATGGAAATTTAATGCCATATCTCTTAATACTACTACGAGAATTAGCGTCATAAGCCGCCAAAATCATTTCGTCAAAGGGAAGCTTTCGAACTATTCTTCTTGGTCTGAGCACAGTATAGTGTGACAATTTAAAAACCTACAATGGGCTATATCTCACGAACGAAAGATGATATCAAAAAATGCTCAAAACCGTTTCTAAGATAGGAAGGGGGAACTAAAATGACATAAAAAAGAACTCGCCCCCATCAACCCCCTAGGCCCCACCTACCCCAACTGAAAAAGTTTAAATGGCAGACCCCTACTTGTGATACATCATTGAAAAGCCTACAAAAAATGCTATCCAACGGTATGAATAATAATGGTACAGGGTGAATAAATATTACAAAACCTTGCCTTGCTGTTTATACTGTGGTCTGAGCCACGGTGTAAGAGATATGTTTGGGATTAACAACATTTCCAATTAAATTAAAAAATTGATTAATTTTTGAAACAGTTTCAGGATAAATAGGTGCACGCCCTGGATGCCTTCCATTAAATATTCTAGCTACTTCTCTATTGGTTCTTGCATTTTCACCAGTAGTTCTAATTATTTCTACTTTCTCAGCAACAGTTAAATGTAATTCAGCCATTATTAGTAGCTTCAGCGTACTTATGCGAACGTTTTGTCCGTCCGTCCGTCCGTCCGGATCGCCTGTAACTTTCGAACGGCTACAGATATCGAAATTTTGAAAGGGGGCAAAGTTGTTGCTAAGGTCCCGAGCACCTTCATGCGCTATTTGGTTTTGGCTTTCCACTTTGCAAAATTTCCAAGCATTGTAGCACAGTGGCGGTTTGTCCACTTGGCGCCATCTACAGAAGCTCGGTGGTCACGTTTTGAACTACACATTCTGAAGCTACTCGTTAGACCTGTCCTTGAGCAGTTTATTAAGAGCTAATGACGTTTGCAACAATAATAAAAATGTTGTTTCTCCATGGCACCATTTGATACCAAATTAAAAGTTGAAATTTGGGACTTGGACAAATGTATGGATAAAAATTAAAAATTCGAATTATTAAACGAAAATCGGTATTTAGGGTATTCTTTTGATTCTAAACAACTTTTCTTAATAACTTT
Organism: Agriotes lineatus; assembly: GCA_940337035.1. Taxonomy (NCBI): domain Eukaryota; kingdom Metazoa; phylum Arthropoda; class Insecta; order Coleoptera; family Elateridae; genus Agriotes; species Agriotes lineatus. The sequence continues at coordinate 172,981,041 of OW679197.1, read as the reverse complement.
TTGCTGTAACTCTAACGCGATGCTAAATATTGACAATACGACCCATGTTCTTGATCGTAGTAGGCAAGGCTAAAAACGTCATTTGCGCTCAAGGACATGAATAGATGCCTCTTGGTGAGTTGTACAACTGGTAACAAATTCAAATCAATTCATACAAAAACAAAGACAATACAGGGGTGCTTCCATGTAAAGTGAAACACACTGTATAACAAAGTGTAATTAGTGCATTTTATAACAGTTTGGTTTTGTGAAACATTTTCAACAAGACCGCTGGAGGACCCTTAATCCTTCCAATATAATATACTATTTTACATTTCTAGTTTAAGTATGTGGTTTTGATTTGTAGCATTTTCTACGGCTGCTGTTTATTGCATTCAGCCTTGGACGCTCTGTATTGCTTCATACAGTTCTTGTCCTATTAGGGTTTTCTATTGGTCGACTTATTTGGTTGGTGATATGCCTTTTTGGGTTTCTTCTCTGCTACAAGCCTTTCCATCTCATTGACTTCGCACACAGCATGTCCGAAAGAGCAAGGAATTAGTTGGCTCTGCTGAGTTTGAGTTTAGAGCGCCATCTACTGCATTCTAATTGGAAATTTAGTATAGGCGAAACGAAGTTACATCGGCCATCAAAAACGAAGTCTGTGCAGCGAGAGCGTTAGTTTGAGTTGAACAGGAATATGACGTAGGTGCAGAGATGTGATCGTCAAAACACGTGTTATTGGACTTATTAAGTTTGGAATCAGAATAATCCGATTACTACGAAGATCAAAAGCTATTATTAATGTTAACGAGAAATAAGAAGAACTGCTGGATGAGTAGGTTACATGAAAAGATGAAAATCGTTTGGAGAATTTCATAAAATGGTTAGCGAGCAATACGATGCAAAATTTAAAAATTACTTCAGAATGACTCGTACTAGTTGTACTCAGTTTTTTAAATTGCAGGATACCATTTCTGACGATATTCAAAGGCAAGAGACAAATTTGAGAAAATAGGGAACCATGAGCGACTTGCAATTTGTTTGAGGTAAGTAAACAACAATTATCAGTAAAGTAAATAATTTATTAAGTGGTTATACATAAAATGGAAAATAACTGATAGTACCTACAGAAAGCTGTTTCGGCCGTGTTTTCCAGAAAGTTTCTTATTGGATATTGATCAGAGTTGGGCCACTGCTTATGAAGGTCACACTGAAATTTGCACTTTCGGATCAAAATATTTCTTGTAGGTTAATGGTTTTCTGAAGTCGAAAGATGAAGCAGCGAAGAAGGTTGAATAACTTAGAGTTATGGTAGAGAATCACACTAAAAAACAATTAAGATAAACACCGAGTTTGGAGATTTGTTAAAAAATATCTGTATAAGACATCAGTTAAATGACCCATACAGAACTTAACAGATTGGTCATGCTAAAAGAACCAATATAACTTTCGTAGCATGTACTAAAGTACGAGTATAATAAAAAACCGTTTATAGACCATACTGGTACAAATATGTATAATTTTTTGATGAAAATGTGTGATAGCAGCACAGCTAATAAAATCGTACTTGTTTCTATCAGTATTGCTACCCACATAACCATCCAAGCGGTATGGCAATTATATTTTCGGATAATTGGTGTTTAAATGAAGTAGTAAACAAAAATTGAAGCTTGCCGCTATTATTTTTTTTGCAATGAAAAAATTATCAGTTTGACCTAGTATGGCCGCCCATTATACCCTTCTTATCAGTATGACACTTAATTTCCGTCTGGGTTTAGGGACCTTGTCTATCGATTACAATGAAAATTAGCCTTGCCGCTTTAAAAAATTATATTTAAAGTTATTAACAATTTTCCAAAGCCACCGTTAATATTTCTAACCGCAGTTCGCCTGCCATACCTGCGTTTTTGACACCTACTTGGGCAATATAAAAAGGTTTACTTGCTACCGAGCTTGCCGCTATGACTAGTAATTAAGTGTTATGGGCTCTTGGTCTATAGCTTTTAATGTTACCGTTGAGTAGTTGGTGGAAAGCATTTATTTGGTAAAAGTTGGGAAACACGATTTTGTAAAAACGTTGAGAAGCGGAATAGAGTAGCCTACGAAGATGTCAGATATTTACCAATTATTAAAAGATGCCTCAAAAATATACTATAAGAATTGAGTTACATTATTTTATGAAAAAATTATTTTTTGCAAATATGTTGATTTAAACTCAAGGTTACAGTTTACAATTTAAAAAAATGTCTTTTCAAAAGAGAGTTTGAAATTTCTATATTAGATTGGCACAATGCTGGGACAAGGATAATAGAAAATAAAAGAAATATTTACCTACTTACGATAAAACACAACGCAGAACTTCTCACTAGGTCAACACCAAATCGACACGCGATGATAACCCAATAACATTTAACACTTGGTATGGGTGTACTCATAGTTGACTCATTTCTTTTCAGATACACCAACGAAATGATAGCAGCAAGCTTACTGGAGCATGCAGGAGTAAGTCATGTTGAAGGACGAATTCTATAATCTACATCATCATCATTAATCATGACATCATTACTAATGTGTTGTGATTCAGCATCATTTATACATTCAATGTATGAACACTACCCTTTTCCATAGCGCTGCCGAGTGATTCGTGTAGCACTCTTTTTGTTATGTGTGACCACCTCAGAGAAGATCTTCCTCTTCGCCGTTTACCGCATGGTTTTCCCTGGACGATGGTTTTCTCTATATTATCTTGACGGGGAGCAAGATCGCCCAGGAATTGAAGTATTCTTGCATAGACGATACCGGAGAGTCTTTGAGGTGGTTTTATTTCATCTAGCACTGATGCGTTTGTTCTTCGAGCTGTTCAGGGAATACGGAGCATTCTGCGCCAACAATACATCTCGAAGGTATCAATCTTTCGTCTGTCAGCCTCGGGCACTGTCCATGTTTCTGCTGCGTATAAGAAAACTGGAAACACCATGGTTTGTACGAGTTTTATTTTAACACTGCTGCTGATGTTTCTGTCGGCCCAAAGTCGAGATAGTTGGGTTATAGCTGTTCTGCTCAACTGGATTCTGCGTTTAATTTCTGTTCCACAGTCACCGGAGTTGTTAATAAGAGAGCCCAAATATTTTTTATCTACATATCCAACGGAAATCCACGTTGCGCTTTGATCTTGTGATTACAATTAGAAGTGATTTGCGTTGTGATGCATTCTAATTACAACAACTGCTGTTGGGTCAAACAACAGGTAATTTCAATGGCATGTACATGTTTTCATGTATATGCCAATGGTTTCATGTTGTGTAATTCTATTAAATGGTACTTAAGCCCACCATCGGTTTGAATTTTCATTAATATGAGCAATTTGGAAATGACAATAATTAGTTATGCATCTATTTATTAGACCTATTGCGACGTAACATGTATGGCCATTAAAACACGATTCAAATTATACAGACAGATCAATAAAAAACCAATTAGGGCAGGCTGTGATATGTGTTATACGTTTGGCAGTACTGGTGTGTATTGTCAGTCTGTCAAATTCGAGATTAGTAGGTTAGGTTTTGTTTGTTGTTTGACACAGGCTGACGTTAAACTTAACCTGCAAATCTCGAATTTGACATAGACTGACAATACACTTCAGTACTGCCAAACGTATTACACATATCACAGCCTGCCCTAATTGGTTTTTTTATTGATCTGTCTGTATTAGTCTTAAACTCTAAATGTTTACATAATTTTCATCAAAGTTGCTATTATCGGCATCTGTAGCTTAAGCGTTTGTTATTTAACAAAAATCCACTAAAAATCAAATCATTTCGCCACGAAAAGTAACGCAAAATAAGCAAATACCTGGGTGTTATATTGGCTGTATAGTGTTGGTAAACCAGTGGTGACATTTTAGAATTTATGCGGCATTGTCTTAATTAGCAACTGAGAGTGAAACTCATAAACAACTGATTACATTTATCAATCTTCACTTTTAACCTTTCTTGATATTTTTGTGCACTAAAAATTATTTCTCGCATTCAGTACATAATTTAGTAAACCAGAATAACAACCTTTCAAGAATTTTCACAATGAAACTTTTAATAGTACTACTTGTGGTTATATACCTCAGTTGTCAAGTAAGTATTTTTATTAATTTAAAGCTTGAATAATATTTTAGACCCCTATTAATCACTGAAGCAGTTTGGTAATAAAGTGGAAAATCAAAGTGATTTTAGTATATGTATTACTAACGGCAATATGAATTTAAAAGTATTCACTTTTTAAGGTAGCAGCGATGGATGTGATTTCTAAAACAAAAGAAGGGCTAAGTTGCATAAAAGAATTTAAATTGGACGAGCTTAAGATAAGTCAACTAGTTAAGAACCTTGAAATAAACAACGAGGAGCCTCAGTATATTCAATTCATGGAATGTTATGGAAGAAAACAAGCTTGGTTCAGTGAAAATGGTGAAATAGATATTGATCTAATGGCAAAGAAACTGTATAATGTCTTGGACGAAATTCCAGAGGGTGCTCCACAGCAAGAAATACTGAGAAAGAATATGACTGAATACGGTGTAGATAAATGCCGTCCATATTTTTCCAAAGCATCCGGCAACGACGGAACTACGATTATCGACATTATAAATTGTTTTACTGGTCAAATGATGAAATATTTATTTGGCAATGTGTGAGTCTCCATAATCAAAAAATATTTTGGTAGAATCCAATGTCATTTGTATATAGGTATGTTGTATTAATCTAAAAATAAAAATTCATGCTCTTTTGCATTCGAAACTTTTTAAAAATTATAGCATTGTATATCCAGACTCAGAATTCTTATATGAGCGGCGGATTTTGGGATATGTCTCCGGTCGTTATTTTCCAGTGGGCGCCGTGTAACTTGCCGTTGCGAGGTATGCCAACGGTTTCCGCTAGATGGCACCCTTCGGATTTAGATATTTCAATAATAACGAATTTTTAATCACAACAGTAACCTCTATCCACTAACAGGTAACAGGGGACGCCTTTGAGGAACTACGCTTAGAGTAGTCCAAGAGCCAGCAACGGATTTCTTACAGTATTTTTAACAAGCCTGTAACTGTTATGGAAGGTCCTGTAACTGTTATAGAAGGTCCCTTTGAATATACTGATAAGGGAACTCGAAGTCTGGCAAGCCAGCGGTGGTGGCTTTAGCCCCCTTGCGTCCTTGAAGGTTGAAAAAATAATAATAAAATAAAGTATAATAACAAGTCTGGCGCTTTACTATGTTAAAGGTAATCATATCTTATATAAACAAAAAATTGACAGACGCTTTCGCGGGTGGTAAGTTTACCCCAGATTCATATAAAGTTGCATAAGAAACTTAACCATTTACAGTGAAATAACAGAAGTTGGGCCTTACACGGTATCATCAGAACATCTTCAGTATGCTATATTTAAAAAGCCAGACTAAAATTGTGGTGGAAAAAGAGCGACAGACCATAAAACAGGTTCCACATAAGTGCGAGAGAGATAGCCGTACGCTAATGCGTGAGTGCGAGCGGGACAGACTTATGCAGGCGCACAGATACAAGAGCGCATATGGGGTGCATTATTTAATCATTTTGGCAACTGTCTTTAATGATTTTTGAATATTTTATTTTGTACCGTTGAAGTTTTTCAAGGTATGTACTATGTGTATGTAAAATGACTGACACTGTTTAAATACTCGCTGAAAATAAATTTTTAAAAATATAACTTCTATTTACAATAAAGGAGTATTGGATTCACCCCAAAAATTCGAAATTGAGTTTTCAACAGATCTTCACGTTTTAGAGTCCCCTGAACCCAGAAACATGTTTTTGTTCATTGGCCTGTGTTCATATTCTTATATGGGTATTTCGCCACTCTGCAAATTAAAATATTAAATAACGAAAATATTAACAACGAACGTTTCGAGGGACAATCTTAAGTTTCTTGTTCGTTTTAATTGTTATTCGTTGATAACGAGGGCAGATTGTCCCTCGAAACGTTCGTTGTTAATATTTTCGTTATTTAATATTTTAATTTGCAGAGTGGCGAAATACCCATATAAGAATATGAATTATGAATTCACGCCACAGAGAAGTTTCAGAGATTATCTTGGTCTGTGTGTCCGTCCGTCTGTGTGTCTGTCTGTGAACAGAATATCTCAAAAACGAAAAGAGGTATGGCGTTGAAGCTTTATATATAAATTTTATGTACCATCTAGATGCGACAGACCGCTTTCGAAAAAAATCGCATAACCGGAAGTATGGTGTTTACTCTTGTAACTTTTCAGTTTTTTTTATTTTTTCAAAAACGGCACAAACGATTTTTTTCAAACTTTACAGTTTTATTACAATTTTAATGTGTATTGATGTAAGATAGGTTATTTCCCAGTTGAATGCCTCTAAAATGGGTTTCTTTTGTTTTTGTTTCCATATTTTTTTATTAACTCTTATTTTAAATCGAACACTCAGTATATTATTACATTTTTGAATTCAGCTTAAAACTTTAGAGAAAATTTGTCTCTTGAACTCACGCTCTATTTTGTACAGTTTTTGTAGAATTTGTAATGTTTGAAAAATAATGACAAATGCTTAAAAATTAAAAGTCAAATTTTTGGTTAATTATAATATTCATAAAAGAAAGTTGTGTGCGTGTATCACACCAGATTTTTTCTTTATTTTCCTCAGTAAATTATGACCAATAATTTACTTAATAATTTCGTTTTTTATTTTTAAGGAAGTTTGAAATAACATGGAAACAATATATTTAATAAATGGATGCCGGCACAGGAGGGTTTTTTTATTTAAATGTTTCGTGTATTTTTATAATTAAATTTTTAAATCATCTACACTGTTTCAATAGTTTCTTACGATATTAAAAGCAGTTTGGATATTTTTGAAATGTAGAAAGCCAGTTTTTAGACAGACCCTTTGCCACTTGCGAACGAAATTTGGGATTTTGGGGCGATCACATCATAGATAGAGCCGTAGTTCTGTTATTTTCGAACAATCAATTGATAGCCAGGCACCAAACGATAACGATGTTTTGGTATAGTATTCCAACCAAAAATTGGAAAGCTATTTAAAATCCAGTACACCATGAAAAGTGTAAGTCATGTCTAAGTTGGTTTTATACAGTCAGTAAATAATATTCTAATTACAATCAGCTTTCAAGTAATGACAGTTCATCTGCAAATTGTACATGTAACTGTTTTGTTAAGTCATTGTAACAAATAAATAGAAAAAACACAAAAGAAACCCATTTTAGAAGTATTCAACTGGAACATCACCTATCTCATATCAATACACATTAAAAATTTAATAAAAATATAAAGTTTTAAAGAAATCGTTAGAGCCGTTTTTGAAAAAATCGAAAAAAAATTAAAAATCACAAAAGTAAACACCTACTTCCACTTATGCGATTTTCTTCAAAAGCTTGCTGTCTCATCTACATAGTACACAAAACTTGTATATGAAGTTTCAATGCCATACCTCTTTTCGTTTTTGAGATATTTTGTTCACAGACAGACAAACACACAGACACACAGACAGACAGACAAACCAATGAAAAAAAATATGTTTTTTGGGATCACGGGACTCTAAAACGTGAAGATCTGTTGAAAACTCAATTTCGAATTTTTGGGGTGAATCCAATACTTCCTTTATCGTAAAAGGAAGTAAAAACGGTTACAAAATCAAGTGCACCCAGAATCGATGTTGTTTTCGAGCAATACTTTTCACTATCAATAAAAGAGTAAAAGTTGATCAAAATGACTCTACAAAATAGTGAGAACATCGTAAAAGTGCAAGGATAAAAAACAAATCCGTTTAGAGTCGAAAGGGGTTTAATGCAGGGAGACAATTTGTCAACATCACTGTTGAATGTGGCATTACACAAAATAAGAACAATAGGAATTATATTATTATGATAAATGATGCAGTATAATAAATCATAAGAAAGAAATATTAAAAAACTATTAAATTTGGAAGGTTACAATAATTAGATCTTGATGGGTGTAAAATTTCGAATATGAATAATGAAAGTAATTGATACAATGAAAGGAGCCATTTGATAGTGCGATATTGATTGAAATAAATAACTTAATGGTTGTATAAAATGTTAATAAAGAACAAACCCACTCACACTGATCGCTATCTACATGCCGATTCCCACCATCATCCTACACAAAAACTTTCCGTTATCAATTCGCTTGTACACCGGGCTGTTTCCATATCCCAACCCGATAATATCCACGCTGAATTAAATCACATTCGAAAAGCTCTTAGGAATAACGGTTACCGTGCTAGGGATATACAGTCTGCCATCAATCGCCATCTTCATCCACGGCCACCCAAACCTCCAAAACCCGATCCTCCTGCAGCAATAGTCTTTCTTCCCTATATCCACCAAGTCACCGACCGCATAGGAAAGTTTCTTCGAAAACAAAACATTAAAACAGTATTTAAACCCCCGAGCAAGATCTCACAGGTTCTTCCTTCATCTAAAGGTAAATTAAACACTATGTCATCTAAAGGTGTTTATAGAGTCCCTTGCTCTTGTAATGCAGTATACATTGGTGAAACAGGTCGTTCCGTGAAAACTCGCATCTCTGAGCACCAGCGCTGTCTCAAGTCAGGTCTCGTTTCATCATCGGCCATCGCCGAACACCAACGCGATACTGGTCATAAGATCCTCTTTGATGAAACTTCCATCATCTGCAAATCCCCATTCTTCTTTAGCAGAAAGATTCGCGAAGCCATTGAGATTTGCAAACACCCTAATAATCTCAATCGGGACGAAGGCTTTCCCCTTCCTTCTATGTGGAAACCCCCCCCTCCGCCACTGAACCGCGACGGCATTTGCCGAATCGCAACGGCGCTTGCCTATAAATTCTCGCCTTTCTTCTTCCGATAGTCAGTCGAGTTTCGCCTCTGACGTGGTTCACACGTTGAGTTACCGTGCTCTTCTGTCCCTTCCCTTGCAAAGAGTTTCGCCTCTGGCGTGGTTAACACGTTGAGTTACCGTGCTCTTTTGCTAATTTCCTCCTGATGAAGCCCCTTACGAAAGTGGGCGAAACGTTGAGTTCTTCGATCTCAATCATGACACGGTCCAATCCCGGAAGTCGTTTGTTACTTAATGACAATGGCCGTGAAAGCCTCAAACATCAATATTTATAAATATCTGCCAAATAAAGAAATTTACTTACGTCAAAGAACTGAACTACTAATTAAAAGGTATACTATCAGAAATAAAAGTTTGACAGGGTTTGTATTTACTTTTACGTAGAGCTATGTCAACAAGTTCAAAATAGGTTTTAAAATATACTATAATTTGAAAATTTTAAATTACCATACCCAAACCTGCTAGTAAAACCACATCTCTTTCTCAGTTATTTGTACAGATCCTCATTTAATACCAAATTTCAAGGAAGCAAGAGAATTATGCAATTGGTCAGAGAAGGTAAAAACGAAATGAAAAGAATTAGAATTTCCCAACTTCTGGTTCGAATTAAATACTTTTAAAAACGCAGCTAATGAAAAGGCATTTGGTAACTACGTGAATTCGCGTTTAATATTTTGTCATTGCCACACACCAGTGCTTCTGCTGAAAGAATTGTCTTGCAATTAAATTTAATAAAAAGAAAAACTAGAAGTCGCCTATTGCCCGAAACATGCAACTCTTTATTAATGGCTACACCTTTATTGGGCGAGACTTCCTGTTTTGAATGCAAGCCTTCTCAATCCTTATTAAAAAAGAATATTCTTTATAAGTAAAATAGGTGTGTGCTACTAATTATAAATTAATATTAAGACGTTTTTTTGGTAACCTATAATCTTTTATAAATAAACATTAATACTACAAATATAGTGTTTAGTGTTCAGTTTTTTTCCTTTAATTATTGTAATAATAACGTAAAACTGTTAAAAACGCGGACCAAAAATATTAATATTAATATTTTTCTTCTGAGATTAAAACTACGTAATTTTTGGTGTCTGTACAAAAGTTCAAAATCTGGTACAATTTAAACTTGTAATTTGGTACAATTTTTTGAGGACATCTGGCAACACTGAAGGGGAGTCGCTGTCTCGCCGAGTTGGATTGGGACAGTTCTTAGAACTGCGATATATTTCATAGCCAACGAAAAACAGTTACTTGCAACGTTTGTTATCCTAGGCTATAGTTTACTTAGGGCCGATTCTACAATGCAAGTATATACCTAGAATAAGCTATCCGAGGTATAATTGTCATAGTTTCCTTTGTTATAACAATCGTTTCTAGGCTATTTATTCCCTGGATAACTTTATCCTTGGTTTGTAGAACTGGCCCTTTAATCGAATAATTTAGCGAAAATCGTACGACACTCATTAATGACCAATAGAAAAATTAGTTCACGAGTCGTAACCAAGACAACAACAAAAATTTCTTGGAAATTTTTTGTAGGTAGACATTACTTCTTTTTAGGGTTTGTGTCGTTACGATTTTCTTACCGAATCTGCATTCGAGCATTAATTCATATCCGGAAATTATTATTCGTGCATTCCAACAACGTCCTAATTTGCCCTCGCGTCCCGCTCGGGCGAATTAATACGACGTTGTTGGAACGCACTCAAAAAAATTTCCGGAAAGAATTAATGCTCTTATGATATTATATGTGATAATTTGCTAAATCACATGTCAGGCGACGACACTAAACTACTTACAATACCAACTCGAAATTTGCCCTATGTAATTAAATTTAATGACATTAACATGTCATTTTTTATGAGACAAAAAATAGAACCTAATTTTTGCTATTTTGTCAAGTCACTCCTGCTTTTCTCCTGGCTACAACACCCATTTTTTAACAAATATCCTTTCTTCAACCTTGACCGATCCACCTTTGAATTTAGGTGTTATAGCTTAACATAAACAACATGTGCGTATACCACCGTTATTCGACACAAACTAATAAATCTAGTGCACTAGATTAAGCATATTTCTCAAGCCCCCTAGCCCTAAATGCCAACCCCCTTGTTTTTTAGACCACGTTTGGTGTGTATAATAGCATGTACCATTGAATATGAGTCTGGATACTCAATGATGTATTGTATATTGTGGCACTCGTAAGAAGTTTTTGATTGAATATGCAATATGGAAAAATAATGAAAGAAGAGCACAACATTCATAACAACGCTAACATCATGGCATTTTAAAAACTGCTTGCTAGTACTATTTTTTTATATCGAAGAACTTTTAAGAAGAACTTTAATTTGTTCAAGAAATAGGCTTTCAAGTACAACAATTGGTAGTTTATTACATACAAAAAGGTATATAGGGCAGGGCAAGTGTTGTGATTTTGCTGTTGATAAGAAAATCCTTACAAAAATGACTAAATAAATGTATTCTATAAGCGGCGACAAAGATAGTAAGTAGTAGCGAAAATAAATAGAATAGGAACTATTATATATTTTTTTCGTTGACCGCTTGTTAATTTCAGTATTAATGAATTATTTTTCCTAAAAAAGGATGGATTAATAGACGTAATTAATACCCTGTTTTTGATTAATACACTCTTTTTCATTAATTAAGTGTTTTTTTTAAAAGGATGGATTAATAGATCTATTAATACACTGTTTTTGATTAATACACTCTTTTTCATTAATTAACTGTTTTTTTTAAGGATGGATTAATAGATCTATTAATACACTGTTTTTGATTAATACACTCTTTTTCATTAATTAACTGTTTTTGTGATTTTGACGTTTTGATGATATTTTGAATGGAGGTTAGTTGTAGAGATGGGCGCGTGAGTGAGTTTTCGCTCACGTCACGCACGTTTCACGCTTGCTTTAAACACTCACGTTCACGCACGTTCAAGCTCACGTTCACGGCGTGACACGCCACTCAAGACGTGACACGCAGCTTTTATTTCAAAATTTAAATTCAGATAGAACACAATGTTCCAATTTAAAACCAATGAAAAAACCCTAAAGAGAACTAAATAGCTATTTATGCAACAAGTGCTAAAAGTCGACGTCGACGTCGACTTTTAGCACTCGTTGCATACAATATTTTATCTACGACCTTAATTTTACCGTTATTAATCCATAAATATCGATTTAGGAAAGGTTCGCATCTGCGACACTTTTAATTTATGTCATAATGAACAGTAGGCCGCGTGGGCGATTGTTTGGCCACGCCCGTGCTGTCAAGGTGAGTTACGAAATGTAATTATTAATACTCCACATATGACTGTATTCATTACATAACGCTTTAATTATTTCAAAAACGCTTTACCTGTAACGCAAGAAGCAACTAGAATAGCTTTACAACTTCACTTGCAGTTCGAAATTGCAGTTTTCTAACCTCACTTCACTTTTAGCCCGTGTGCTAAAAGTAAACAGCTGATTTCTTTAAACACGGTAAACTATAAAACGTCACTTTTAGTGAAACAAGCTAGCGCTAAAAGGCCTACTTTTAGTAGTGGTCGTAGATAAAGTATGTTTTGCACGTGACATAATTTACGTGATATGTTGGTTTAAAAAAAATTTAATCAACATTTTCAGTGTTAAGTCGAGTATACAAAACAAAACATGACTTTTCTACAAATAGGTTCATCTACACATCTACACAATTCAGTTTTGATTTAATAATAAAATATAATTAACATTTTCAGCGTTAAGTCGAGTATACAAAACAAAACATTCCTTTTCTACAAATAGGTTCATCTACACATCTACACAATTCAGTTTTGATTTAATAATAAAATATAATTAACATTTTCAGCGTTAAGTCGAGTATACAAAACAAAACATTACTTTTATTAGAATAATAAGTTCATCTACACATCTACACATTAAAATGTTGATTTAAAAATAATATGTAATCAACATTTTCAGCGTTATTCGAGTTCTGCGCTCTTCTAAAATTCGCCCAGCTGTAGAAAATACTCTTTCGTTTGTAGCGGAACTTGCCGATATGTTTAAAATTTCTCCAACTAATTTTTTTAACAGAGGGGTATTTACAGTGTTTTTCTAAAGTCCTAAAATGTCATCTACATTTCCATTTTAATTTAACATAGTAATTTAGTTCTGTATCGACATCCTCATAATTAGTTGTGCCATCGTCAGAGCTATCTCTAAGTGTAGAAAAATATGAACCTGATGCTGATGTACCAGTTTTGAGTCGTTTGCTATGTATTCATCATTATCATCTATTTGCATTTTCGTTAATTTGGATTTACTCTAGGATTTCCTTTACAGTCGAACGAATATCTTCTTTTTTATATGAAGGCATGAACTTTAAGGATTTATAATTAGGGTTCAAAGATAAAGCCACATAATGTAATTTGTTTGGCACAATTCGTGATTTAATGACGTTTAAAAGTTGCAGTTTTTTATTCGTTACTAAATATTTAACGTGAAATTAACGTGAAACGTGATTCACGCCTTGGAAATTTGCACTCACGTTCACATCACTATTTTCAAATATTAGTCACGTTCACGACGTGACACGCCGTAACACGACTGTTTTCACGTCACGCGCCCATCCCTAGTTATCTGTATTAATCAAATTTTTCCCCACAAAAAAAGATTTTGCGGTCAACGAAAAAAATCAACTCGTTTGTTAATGGGCGATTAATAATCTCAACTATTAAAGGCACTTACTCGCTGTCGCTCGTTCGTGCTATAAACAGTTTCGATTATTAATCGCCTTCATTAACACATTTGTTAGTAAAATAACTATTTATAGTCATATTTTATACGTAAACATTTAAAATATTTTTTCTACGGTCACCTTTAAAACTGACTATTAAGCGCTCACTGTCAATGCGAAAAGTTAGCGATTCACACATTTTTTCCCTATTAACCATTTTACCATCGCAACCACGTAAACAATGTCTTAATGAAATAATCGCGTCACTTCATTTTACTTTACGCATCGCCATGGCTAACCTGATTTTAATTCGTCATTTTTCTGGAACTGGCTAAAATTATTGACAATTGCATCACGGTTCCTCCATCATCACGCAACAGATTTATTGAGTTTGTGAGTTTTTGTGAAGTTGAAGATGGAATCTGAAGGTAATTGCACCCCGCCTGAAGTATTTGAAGCTGCCCAGACAGCAACCAACAAATGTTGTGGCCCGCCAAATCACGCGGCCTTTATGAACGGCGGTACAACGACTTCATCAAGTGGTGTGTATCGAAATTTCAATTATTTAACAATTTTGTTATTTATTTAGGACCGTAGAAAATTTTTTATATGTATTTCGAGTGTAAAGAGCCATTTTGGTATTCGGTTGCTTTTTCCCGCCTCGCTACCGCTCGGCACGAAACTCGCATCCTCATACCAAAATGGCTCTCTTTACACACTAAATACATAAATATCTATTTCATGTATTATATATTATTGTACTTGCATATATGAATTAGTAGTTAACACTGAAATGTTTAATAATACGGTTCAGTGGTAGTTAATAGTGTTTTAAGTAAATTAGTATATAGTTTTCTATAGTTCTTAATAAAACAATTGTGTTTTTCGTCTTGATTTTATTTATTTAATTAAATATGAATTTTTAAATGTCGGTCTACTGAAACTTGGCTATTTTAAAAATTTAAGTAGGTACTATAAAACACATTTTATTATATCTACCGAAAATTTTTGGGATCTACCGAAATTTAAAGCTAAAACCTACCGATCGCCTTAAAAATGAGATGGCAACACTGCTTCCATAGCCTGCTACTAACTATTAACAGTAACAGGTAACAGAGCATCCATCGTATCTACCACAGACAAGAAAGGAATCTACTGTATTATCCATTCACTAAACTCGTGAACTGTCAATGTCAATTTTTTTAAATATTTGCTGAGTGTACCTGAAAATTGCAGTTTTTTTTGGGAATGTACTTTGGATCTAGTGATTTCTAGTAATATTAAAGTTAGGTTATGTTACATGTGTCAAAAGTTTTTGCTTGTAATAATTAACTCTAGCCGGTTTTCCCTTTTCAATAATAAAACCCTCTTTCGTTTCTGTTCCATTGCAATTGAAGTGTAGGCACAAAAATTCAAGAATTTTAGAGATTATTTTTTACAAGAAAGTGAACAAGTCAAGTTCTTAAATTTAAAAAATTTCTTTGTTGCCAAAATCAGCAAGCAGAAGTTCCAAAACAGAATTTAAACAAGGTACCAACTTCATAGCGATTTGACAGTTCACGAGTTTTGTGAATGGATAGTAGACTCCTTTCTTGTCTGTGGTAGACACAGTTACTGTTTTGTGGTAGACACTACTGCGCCACATTCATTAACATCAAAGAATTCTGGTTTTAGTGATGGCATTTGTAATTAGATTTGTAAAAGGTGTTCGAAACCACTGGAAAAAGTCCACATTTGCTGCCATCGCCATAGCTTACGGTGTTAACTATACTAAAGAATACTATGAGTAAGCTACACGACATAACCTATAATTAATTGAATATTTGAAACTTCTACACACTATTTCCAGTTGATATCGTATTAATTTGTGTGTAGAATTCAGCACCTGATGCGTGCATACTGCGAAAAGGCAGCCGTTTACGGAAGGGAACCCATAGGGGCCAGCGAAAGCCCTCGAAACGTCACTGTTATCTTGAACCCAAATGCTAATAAGCGCAAAGCTTTGGCCGACTTTGAGAAATACTGTGCCCCCATTCTCAACTTGGCTGGGATTTGCGTGGACGTTGTGCAGACCGAATCGGAGGGCCATGCCAAGACGCTGACAGAAAATTTACCAGGAACTGATGCCATCGTGGTGGCCGGCGGTGATGGGACGCTGTCAGAAGTGGTTACAGGATTGCTGCGAAAGTCAGAGATGAATAAAATTGACTTACCCATAGGTAGGACGAATATTTAGTTTTGCTGCGTAGCACAGGCCATGCTAAGACAACATTAGTTAACTTTAGCACTGGCATTTCACTGTTGCGCATCCATACACAGGGTGACCATTTTTCAGATATGTGTAGGAGGGATCTGCCTTATATTAAGAGACACCATGTTGGTTAATTGGGGCAGTGTTTGGTAATTAACTGCTCATCGATATTCTAAATGAAAATCTGACGTAGATTAAACTTTTATACTTAATTTTAGATGCTTAAAAAATTATTCCGACATTTCGAAGTATCCAAAACCTTAACTTCATTTTTTGTTAAGGATGCCAATAAAATTTCCCTTAAAATATACGCCTAGCACTAAATTATGCCCTCTTGCCCTAATTTAACTCACATCGTATCTCATAAGGCAAGCATTTAGTGTTTGAAAACGGGCAGCTTATATTTACATCATTTGCTAGTTTTTGTATATTAAGGCATTTTACCACTGGGGAAGAGCAACACAATTGGGAACAGCCTTTTTCCGGGTGGCGATCATCTTCAGAAAGTTCAAACGCTCGCAGATGCCTCATTGGCGGTTATAGAAAGGTATACTAGGTCGATAGATGTAATGAAAATACAAGTTTTAGATGACGAAGAGTCAAAAGGTAAGTAAAATTAAAAATTGATGTAGATCTGTCTAAAATTGTAAATGTTAAAGGTAAAGCAGTATACGCAGTAGCGGCTATTGAATGGGGTGCATACAGAGACGCACAGGCCAAAAAGGACAAATACTGGTACTTCGGACCATTAAGAAATTACGTGACCTATTTATTTAATGGGTAAGAGAAACAAAACAGTTTTTAGAGTTTTCTAATTTGTTTTCGGCGTAGGTATAAGGATACTCTCAGCTGGAACTGTCAGGCCATTATAAACTATACGTTGCCTTGCGAAGGCTGCAAGAATTGCGTTACCGTATCCCAGAATCAAAGCAACTCGGGAGCCCGATGGTATCATAGATTTTTACCGCACAGAAGACAAGTTTATAATATTCCAAAAACGGTCAACCCTATCTGCCAGAAAGTGCACGAAAGGGAAATATCGACTTTGGATTTAGCATTAGCCACAACAAACACACTTTCAAACCACAACGATCTGCCACAGCTAAGGCTCAACTTAGGACCAGACTCGGTCGATTATTTCGACTTTGTATCTCAAGGTTGGCAGACGGAAAAGGGGCAGAGCAGAGAAGTCAGGGAAACAATTGAAGCCAAGGAGATCGAGATCAAGCCAGCTACAGTTTCCAGCGAAAAGAACGAAAAGTGGTTCTCAATAGATAAGGAGGACTTTGAGGTGAAACCTGTGAGAATCACGTTGTTGCCGAAGGCTGTTCAGATGTTTTGCAAAGAATCAAATGTAAATGCTGTTACGTAGCTGTTAATATTTTGATGTTATTTATAAGATATTGTTAAGAGTAAATGATAAATTTGTTCAGTTTAATAGTTTATTCCGTATGCAATGATAAAGAAAGTGTTGGACTAGCAATAAACTATGTGTGAACGTTGTTGCAAAGAAATTGTAGTGTTACTAAAGCATTGCAAATGTGAAAGTGGTTGATTGATGCTTTAATTTATTTAATATGGAAGCTAGGAAAGGAGAGGTAACATAGATTGACCAAGTAGAGATAATTGCTTATAGAAAATAGTTCCTGTACAACAGAAATATGAAGGGTAGTTAAGATTGATCTGTGTGATACTTGAACAACTATCTTGGTGTTCAACTGCTCAAGTTTTTATCAATAGCTTGGTAGCTGCCTCGCATAATTCACGTATTAGTTATATTTTTCGAGTTACAACATAGACAAAAATATGTAGCAGATTTTTTTAGCATTTTAAATGTAGAGGTGTTTTATAAGTGGACCATGTGGCCTCAGGAAGCACATTGTAACAGAACTACGTCTAATACGTAGTTTTCTTATGAACTAGTAATTTAAGACTAGAAGGATCGCAAGTTTTATATACCTAATTGGTTATCTGTACGAACCCAAAATCATAAGAGCTCGCCCACTTGCATTTTCACAGTACATAATATAACTATAAGAACAATAATTACTGAATCGGCCCAAGAAAGTATAGGTAAGCTAACAGAGCTGAGACAAAACACATGGTTTGATGACGAATGTAGGGAAGTGGTAGAGAATAAAAAAAAGCTTTACAAATACATGCAGCAGGATAGCCAAATATTGGGAAGAAAGAAACAAGACCAGTAAATTACTAAGACACACGAAGAGGAAATTTATGCAAACCAAAGTACAAGAAATTGAGAACCATTGTGTTCCAAAAAAAAAAAAACTCATTTAGGGTAGGCCTTGGAAAGAAAGATAGAAAATCTAGTCATGTCTTAACTTAAGTCTGTAGTCGAATGGCAGATTGCACTTTGTTTATGAAAACATCTGTCACTGTGGCAAGTAAAAGTTTACACTGCATTAAGTTTAATCAAAGAGCATATAATGAGAAGAGACTCAGCGCTGGGACGTATTAGTGTATAGCTTAAAATCTCCCGCCCGCTAGGCTCCCAGGTCTTATCCCTCTGGCGGGAGGGATCCCAGTTAAACAGCTCAGAGCAAAACCATGAATCTAGAATTCGTTGGTTTAAACTGCAGTGCGGTGTTGCCAAGGTTAACACAACCTTCGAACGATAATAACTTGGGTTACAAAATGCCAATTTTATAAGTACATAATTCCTAATACGTTTACATCAACCGTTGCTTTGAAGTATAGCAATTATTTGTATTTATCGTGGTTTTTGTTTGTATACCTATTTCTTTGTAATTGCAATCGCAAAACAAACTAAAGCACACTATAATGCGAAATACGCGCGAAATATGCGTTGCCACGTTTGCGATTTGTAAATTTATATTATAAAGTTAAGGGCATTTAAAATCTCTTAAAGGGTTGCTGTAACCTCATGTCGTCAAACGTTTCCACTAAACATCTGGATCCTATTGAGGTCAAGCTGTCTTGCATACAATGCTTTGGGTTGCACGAGCCGCTCGCCTTGTCTCGCCCAAGTGTTTAAATGACAAGAAATGTTTATTTATGACTCTGTAAATGTAAACAGTAATCTAGAATAAGATAATTGTGTGTCATTACATGAAAGTCGTCATTTTTAACGAAAAATCGTGAAGATGGTAACACTTTTTTTAACGCAAAATCCTGAAAAACAACACTTTTTTAAACTAATTATTTGATTGAAATTGTGAATTGTCAATTTGACAGTTGAAAATTCTGAAGTCCTTTTCGACACAATTTTGAGTTACAAGAGATCACTATGCAATAAATAACATGTACAGTCGGCGCCTTAGAAATTGAAACAATACTATGATATATTTTGCTTGTATTTTTAAGTGCAGAAACTGGGCTTTTGTCGTTGTGATGGTTTTTATTGTTATGTCAGATTTTTTATTGTTTGTCAAATATGAAATGACAGCTCACATTAATGAAGTAATCACAGCAAAAAAATAATAATAACTTAAATATTACAACACATGTTACGTGTCCCGCTTTCTAAGGCGCCGACACGTATGAAAGCAACTATTTTTCACTCATTTTCTTGCGTTAATCGCACTGCAAATTCATGAAAAAAAGTATGACTTCCAAAACTAGTTGCACACATAACTATTTAATTTTTTTTATTTGAATAAGTTTCAACGCTCACACTGACAGTCATAAAACGAAATTTGTCTTCAAATTTTACTGCTAACTTTAATAAACCTACGTCTACTGTTTTTGTAAATTAAAATGCGAATAATTAATTTTTCGTTGACCGCTTGTTAATTCCTAAAAAAGGATGGATTAATAGATGTCATTAATACACTGTTTTTGATTAATACACTCTTTTTCAATAATTAACTGTTTTTGTGATTTTGACGTTTTGATGATATTTTGCATGAAGGTTAGTTGTGTTAATCAAATTTTTCGCCACAAAAAAGATTTTGTGGCCAACGAAAAAAATGTGTAATCAACTCGTTTGTTAATGGGCGATTAATAATCTTAACTATTAAAGGCACTCACATCGCTCGTTCGTGCTTTAAACAGTTTCGATTATTAATCGCCTTCATTAACACACTTGTTGGTTAAATAACTATTCCCACAACAGTTATACAAAAAGTTGGCCAATGGTATGTTTTAATAAAAAAAGTGTTACGAATACAAGAAAAAATTAAGTAGTTCCAAAGAGCATATATATGCTCTTTGGTAGTTCTTTATTTATTAGCTGTAACTCGCTAGAACGGGTAGGTCAGTATCTATAAATAAATACGAGAACCGAGACAAATTGTACTTCTGGCTAAAAGAGGTACTCTGTTCTTTGCTTTTGGGTTACCCATAAATACTTCAAACTTTATAGTTGGTAAAGAAACATGTGATCTTTACAACAAAATGAATTAGGAAGTTAGGACAAGTAATTTGATTTTAGTTTAGTTCAGAACAAGCTAGCTGATGGTACAGTACCGTACAGTTTAGTAAGATCTGGATTTAAATCCTGTATTCAACGTATTTACGTATTGAGATTGTGTTTTCAGTATTCTTCGGTTTAATAATTGGTGCGACGCAAGTCATAATAATAAATTTTCAATGGCTCCTTTAACATGTGCCTATTTTGGTTGTTTGCGAAATCGCAAACAAGACTGCGATTTAAGTTTCTTTCGTTTTCCGAAAGATACCTGCAGAGGTGGGAAGTGGTTAACTAATTGTGGAAATCTGAATCTTTATAAACTCTCTTCTGAACAATTACGTGAAAAGCGAATTTGTGCCGTGCATTTTAGTGAACACTATTTTATGAATTCATTAAAAAATAAATTAGTTTTTGATGCAATTCCGTTGCATTACAAAACGAATAAGGTTACCAGTATCCAGGGCTTGACTGAACAATGTGTTCCTGTGTCGCCGGAGAAAATTTTGTTAAAAAAAGAAATTGCTCCGAAAGTGTATACGAACACCACAAACCGAGGGAAATTGCCAATTGAAGAACATCTCTCACCGTCACGCTATTCTGGTTCGGAAGAAGACCGTATTTTATTACAGGTGAGTGCTATTGTACAATAATTAATGATAGACAGTATTTTCAAGGGTAATACCACACAAGGTGAAACTTTTTGAGAATTTTTTTCGTTCATATGCAAAATATTGCGTTTAAATTTCTCGAAACCAAGTGCAGTTGAGCAGTTTTTGTTGAGAGAAGTTTGCAATAATTTGCATGTTGACGAAAAAATTTCTCTTAAAAAATGCTGCCTTGGGTGGTATTTGGAAAGATTATTCAACAATATTGGTAGATGACTTTTACCGTGTTCGACAGCACACATTTTTAACGATTTCCACTATTAATTCAATAGTGGAGCTTCCAACATAATTATGAGTTTTTAGAACGAATATGATTTGCAAACTTCATTTTGACGTTTTGGTGAAATGTCCGTCAAAGGCTACTCACTAAATTGAAATCATTAACACGAATCGGGCTCGCGTGAAAACACTGCGACATTAGGTGTTTTCAAAGATAGTCAATTTTGATTGGCCGTTTCTGACAAATTGAACAATTTTCATTGGTTCGTTCATTATAGTGTTGAATAATCTATATAAGTGATCTTTGTGTAAGTCTTAATAGTTTTAGAAATATATTCCAACCTCACATAGTGGGTGGACCTTGTACAGGGTCCGGCAGGATGACCGACCATATTTAAATTGTTAATAACTGTTGCAAATTTTAAAATATTCATTTTCACACTAATACAGATTTACCTAATCCCTAATTTGATTAAATTCATCAAGTTAGGTCTATCAAACGTATTTTAAAGGATTTAAAATGCCTTCCTTACAAGGTTCAAGAAGTCGTGCACCAATTACTACCATGAGATTTAGAAGTTCGGGTTACGTTTTGTGAACAATTCCATCAATTACTGAATAATAACCAAATTAATTTGGAGCAAGTGCTAATATTTTTAATAAATAAATTATATTGTAAATAAAATTGGCAAGTTTTTACTTTACATTTTTGAAAAAAAAAAATTAAAAATATTTTAAAATTTGAAACAGTTATTAACAATTTAAATGTGGTGGGTCATTCTGCCGGACCCTGTATATTCTATAATCAAAATTATCTGTTAAACAATTACAGGCAATGACGGATATGTCCACGCCTACTAAAAGACGGGTTCCAAGGTATCCATCGTCTCCCATATACAAAAAACGCATAAATAAATTAAGGAAAACCATTGCCTTAAAAAATTCTCGAATTCACCGCATGCAAAAAAAAATACTGAAAAATCCTTTCGATATGAATATTTTGAGTGTGCAGCCGAAAAATGTACGAGTATTTATTAATATGCAGCTTTTCCACAAAAGAGGCCACCCTTGGACAAAAGAAGAAAAGGAACTGGCTTTGAGTATGTATTACAAGTCCCCCGCGCTGTATCTTTTTATGCGGGTAAATTTAAAATTTTCATTGCCTTCCAAATCCACGATAGAATCTTGGTTAAGAATAAATCAATTATCTACGGGGACTGAAACCGAGCTTCTTCAGAAGCTAGCGAATAAAGTCCGATGTATGACAACCGACGAAAAGCAGTGTGTTTTGCTCTTCGACGAAATTAGTATAAAGAAGGGTGTTGACTACAACTTTCGCCACGATAACATTGAGGGATTTCAAGATTTAGGTCACCTCGGACGGAAAGATAAAGTTGCAACTCAGGCATTAGTTTTTATGGTCAGGGGACTTATTAAAAATTGGAAACTTCCCATAAGTTACTATTTATCTGCAACAAGCGTTAAACACGAGGCTCTGCGTGATTTAATAGTAAAAAATATTGAGGCATTGCAAAAGATAGGTCTTCATGTACGAGTTACAACTTGTGATCAAGCAGCTAGTAACAGAGCTGCATTTGCGGATTTAGGAGTAACGGAAGATAGACCATATTTTTTTATTCATGACGTAAAAATTTTTGCCATGTATGATGTTCCACACTTAATAAAAAGCGTAAGAAATAATTTAATTGCTAACGATTTTTTTGTTGAGGATAAAATGATCTCGTGGAATGACGTAGACAAAACTTACCAAATTGACAAATCTTCCACTACTGCTAGAGCCGCAATAAAAATTTCAGACATTCATATTAATCCCAACAGTTTTCAAAAAATGAGGGTGAAATACGCTACGCAAATTTTTTCCAATTCAATGAGTGCAGCAATGAAAACGTGCATTAAAACTGGCCAGTTGCAAAGTTCTAGTGCTATTAACACAGCCGAGTTTCTGTTAAAAATGAACAATCTGTTTGACACTTTAAATAGTAGAATTTTAAATGACCCCAACCCTTATCGATGTGCCCTGTCTATTAGAAGAGAAAATTTGGAACTTTTTTTTAACTCAGTCGAAGAACTGGATACAGAGTTGGAGGTCATATACAAAGAATCACAAACAAATGGAGGGTATTTACTGTTTTAAGGGTTTTTTGTTGACTATTGAAGCTGTTTTAGAACTGTGGCGAGATCTGAAGAGTGAAGGTTATGAGTTTCTATTGACGAGTAGATTAAATCAAGACCCCATTGAAAATTTCTTTGCTACTGCACGGCGTAAGGGTGGAAACTGTTCGAATCCTACAGCCAAATCGTTTCGACAAATTCTACAGTTTAATATGTACGTAAGGCTTTTAAAAGCCCCTAAAAATTCAAATTGCGAAGTTGATGGAGACAATCTTATCGATTTAGAACAACTGCAGTTTGACGAGGCATCTCTACCAGTAGTTGAAATTGAGCGTACTACCGCTAATGAGGACAACTTTGAAACTGTATCAGACAGTATAAATCAAGAACACTCATTATGCATCCAACCCGCGATAGAAGAATCAACTTTAGAGAAATGTTCTATTGTATACGTCGCTGGTTACGTAGCACATAAAACTTTGAAAAAATATAACTGTGCAGCTTGTTTAAGTTTCATGTGTACAAAAGAGCCACTAAGCACAGCAAATGAACTACTTTTATTAGAAAAAGATTACAGTAAAAATGAGTGCGTGAAATATTTGAAAACACCTACACAAATTACAACACATGTTGCCACGGTTGTGTTACAAATATTTTCAAAATATTTTTTAAATTTCAAGAGTTCATTACATTTTAAGAAACAGTTGTTAGTGTTAAGTGTAAATCAGATAAAAACATTAAAACCAGAATGGTTCAAGGACGATAACGGGTGCTACGAACATAAAATGTTTTTCGTAAATCATTTAATAATGTGTAAATTATATAAAACACTTAAGTGGTTATCTCGCGACTTGCGAGTAGCAGGTCAATATAAAAGTGCAAGTAGCAAACGGGTACAGCATTTAAATAATATTTAGAAGACACATTTTTAGATTTTTAAGCAAATGGTGTTTTCGGTGCCAATGTACGAGTAGGTAAATACGTTCTATATCCTCGTTTTTAAATATATTTATTTTTTACACATTAGTCTTGCCATAACTAGTGTTACAATACTGTAGTGGTTTACCTACATGTAACCTGGTTACACATTGCTAGGTTGCAAAATGCTATATCAGCAAAGATTTGACAAATTGTACAATGTGTTCTTGCGTAACAGTACGCACACAAAGAGTCTTTAGCCTACATATCTGGACCCTTTTAAAGTAATTAAAAGGACCGATAAGTACTTTGTTTTGCAGGGTGTTAAGAGTACTGTAAGCTAAGATCGCATTAAGCCTGCTTACAGTATTAAGTAATGCAATGCTGCTGCTTTGCAAAGTACTTTTTAGTTCGTTGTAGGTATTACATGTTTTAAGTTTCCGCTGCTCGCTCTGTTTTCTGATTTCAGAATTCTGCGAGACACATTCGCTTGCAGACAACAACCAAAGCAACAGCTGCAAGATCGCACTTCAAAAAATCGTTGCCGCTACCTGTGTTGTGTGATTTATATTGTTATATTTTAGTGTTGTTATTATTTTTGTTAAAAAGATAGAAGTTTTTTGCAGCTAGGGATAACTATTTACTAAATTTATAGTTCTCCATAGTTTTTTCTTCTCTAAAACATAACCCCACGTAACTAAATCAAATATCTTGGGGGGTTTACCTACATGTAATCTGGTTACACATTGCTAGGTTGCAAACAACAAAATAAATAAAGATTGTTATTTGATATTTGAAACATAAAACCTGTGTTTTATTTCTTCGAATACAATTCATATACAGTGTCTCCCCGGATAGGTGAAACGACTCTTGTAAAATGTAAAAAATTCTGGATTTAATTTTTCACGTCTTGAGGTTCAGCCCTCCTTGGTTAAAGACGAATTTTCAACATATTTTTCTGTAGATTAGTGTGCCTTTTATGTAGCAAATACGACAGAAAGTTATTAAGAAAAGTTGTTTAGAATCAACATCCAAATCCAAATTTACAGGATTTTTGTAACAGTAATTCATTAACAGTGGTAGATTATAGTTTCTTGAAGCCATTTAAATATATATTAATTAGAATTGAAAAATATTTCTCCTAAAAAGCGCATTGCATAAAAAACGTAAAAATTATGCAAACATAATACTTTTCGGTAAATAATAAAAACTCTGAGATTTTTTTAGAGTGTGTTATTTTTAGCTAACTGAACAATCTCAAATCCAGAAAACGCCTATTTTTTAACTTTAGCTAAAAAGTAATTTTTAACTTTTTTAAATATTTTCAAAATTTCACATACAAAGGTGTAATATTAAAATTCATTTTTTTATGTGAACACTTTAAAGATTTATAATTGGGAAAAATAATATAAAATGTTAATTACTTTAGATTTTTTATTATTTACCGAAAAGTAGTATGTTTGCATAATTTTTAGGTTTTCCATGCAAGGCGTTTTTTAAGTGGAATATTTTTCCATTCTAATTAATATCTATTTAAATGGCTTCTAGAAACTCTAATTTAGCCCTGTTAATGAATTGCTGTAACAAAAATCCGTAAATGTTCTTTTACAGTTGTCCAAATAAAGAGATTTGTCTTTGTCCAATTACATGTTCTAAAAATCTCCTTATTTAGACAATTGTAAAAGAACATTTACAGAATTTTTGTAACTGAAATTCATTAACACGGCTAGATTAGAATTTCCGTCGGCGGTTGCCCCAAATTCAAGCATACATAAAAATAATATCTGCGTTGATTACCTGCGCCTCAATAAAAGCCGAAACGGGCCATTATACCATGCACCGAAGTTTTTTAATTTATTACCTCCGGGTATTCGAATGATACCGTTTAATAAATTTAAAATAACAATAAAATCGTTCTTGTTAAAACACGCTTTTTACAACAACGAAGAATTTTGCGCGCGCATTGGCGACCTCATTGAAATCTTACTTAATTTCGGAAAAATGCCTTTCCGGATTTTAACAAATTCGAATATCTGGATTGTAAAAGGCGTTGTAGTTTGCTGGTCCGTACGACCTTCTTACAATGCGGCAACATCGGCAATTTATCTTCGCGCTCGAGGGTTTGTCCGCTGCTTTCAGGTAGAAAACCCAAAATAAGGTTTGCTTTCTCCACATTTTAATTCGAGAAAAGTGGTATGCAACCCAATTAACAAGCAATACGTTTACAGCCATAAGCTTGCGTCTCTTCTCATTATATGCTCTTTGGTTTAATTGTATCAAGCAAAATGGAAAATAAGATGGCATGTACACAACAACGGTGTAATAATCATAACGGTTAATAAAAATTGTTTTGGTTAAGTGTTTTGTACAATTTTAGAATAGTTCCAACGGCAAGATGTAATTTAGTTATCTCTGACTTGGTAGTTCATTTGCATCAATGGCTATATCTCAAGTTACGGCAAACTTCAATTTGATCATGGCATGCTGCGAATGAGTTTTTTTTTTGGAACACACGATACTATCATGAAAACCAAACAAGAAGCATGTATAAAGTCACCAACGAACTAAGAAAAGAACATGGTAGAAAAATGGGCTCATCACTTTAATGACTTAATATATAAAAATGAATCGCCATGTGTTAGTAATGCAAAAACTCGTGAACGACTCGACCAATTTGGATGATCTTTTTTTTGTTTTGTTCGTCTTACTCCCGAGGTGGTTTAGCAAAAAAGAAAATTCGGAAAAATCCAAAGGGAAAGCCGGAAAATATCGAAAGTGTGTCTTTCTATTTGCAGTCATTGCTTAATGGTTTGAAGGGTTTTCCCCATCATCTCATAATCCGCATCAGGTAACCGAAGGCAGAAGAGATAAGACACTAATAGCAATTTATGAACAGGGGGTAATTCCAAATGCCTTACATAGGTCGTCGCAGTCAGTCAGACATTCAAATTTGGTTTGTGTACAAGTGATTGTGAAAACAATTTCGTGTCGTTTTATAGTGTCCGTTACAATGCCAATGGCACGACGAGCTAACATAGGTCGTCGCAGTCAGTCAGTTGCGCCGGTATATACTTTACGTGCGAACCGCAATGAGGTGTTTTGGGACGTTGATTGCGAAAATGGCATTTATTTTTAAGTCCAAGACGATGGACATGACATAAAATTAAAACTCTATAGTGATGAAACGGGGTTTCAGAGACAAATTATTTTTGGGCAGAACAACGTTTTCCGAGCCAGCTAGTGACTTACTAAATGGAGGAAACGATCAACATATAATAGAGGAAGTTAATGCAGACATAGAAGGGGAAGAATTTGGAGAGGAAGAAGAAGAACCAATAGAAAACCCAACTTGTGAAGAAGTAGAAAACGCTATAAAAAAATGAAGACCAATAAATCCTCAGATGAAATACCACCTGAACTGCTACAGCACGCTACCAAAGACCTTATAAGAGCAATACACGTATTGATCACTGAAATATGGAAAACAGAAGTGCTACTGGATGAATGGAAATGTTAAATTTTATGTCCCATCCATAAGAAAGGCCACAAACTGACTGTAAAAACTATAGGGATATCTGTTTATTGAACGTCACACACAAAGTATTCACGCAAATTATACATACACGACTAAACCCACTAGCAGAACAAATAATTGGCCAATACCAGGCAGGCTTTAGGAAACTATAATCCAAATCTATACACTTAGATACATTTTAGAAAAGTGCTGGGAGTTCAATATAGACATCATACAACTATATGTTGACTTCAAACAAGCATATGATAGCCTCCGTCACTCTGAAGTTTGGAAAACCTTAGATCAGTTTAAAATTCCTAATAAATACAAACGTTTAATAAAAGCTACAGTGACAGGAATGAGGTGCAAATGCAAAATTGGAAATAAAGTATCTGAAGAATTCCAAGTCAAACGAAGGCTAAAACAAGGGGACGTGCTGTCACCTACACTGTCCAGTGTTGGAAAGAATAATAAGAGCATCAAATGTGAACCCAGATGGCACAATTTTTACAAAACGAAACCAAATATAAGCGTTCGCAGACGATGTAGCCATCCTAAGAAGAAGAAGAGAGGATATACCTACAGGAAATAAATAACGAAATAGAACCTACTGGCTGTCTTTGTGATCTCACAATTAATGGAAACAAAACGAAACTCGTATCAACGAGACGTGGAGTACAACAGCACGATCCAGCTAGGAGAATCATAGAAGATCATAATTTTGAAATAGTACAGGAGTTTAAGTACTACCATCTTGGAACTATAATTACCGAAAATAACGATATGAATAAGGAAATTAAAGCTCAAATTACGGCTGCTTCTATGGCGTGAAACATATAAAATCAAGATATGTGACAAAAAACTGTAAATTGCAACTATATAGATTCTTAATCAGACCAGTGGTATGCTACTGGTGTGAAAGTTGGACTCTGACAATGAAAAATGAAGAACTTCTAAACAGATTCGAAAGAAAGGTATTACGATCAGGTTTTGGACCTGTCTTCGATAGAGATTTAAACTCTTGGCGGACAAGAATGAACCATGAACTGAAAAATGTGTACAGCGATCAAGGTCTAGCTGGATGGATAAAAAAGCAGAGAATTAGATGGCTAGGTCACGTATGGAGAATGCCAGAAACGAGAACAACCAGAAGGGTTTTAGTTAATAACCCAGAAGGACGGCGTTTAAGAGGGCTGCCGCATGCTAGATGAAGAGGCAATATAACTAGTGACTTAAAGCAACTGCAAATAGGAAACCGGCCAGCTCTTGCATTAGATCGAGATAGATGGAAGGCCGTTGTGGAAAAGGCCAAGGTTCTTCAAGGTCCATAGAGCTGTGTATGTGTGTGTGTGTAATATAACTCCGAAATAGACAACGGCAGTACTAAATTAATTTCATTATAATAAACTACAATTTGACGTTTTCAAATAAAAATACAGCAGAGAATATTCACAGACAATAAAAAATAATAGGACGGAGCTTTTGCAGCTGAATTATAATACCGTTACGTTTTACTTTTGGGCTATTTAAAAATTATACGCCGCTTCTTGTTTTAAGCATTTATTTACAGCAATTTATCTTTATTATTTACAAAACACAAGACTATTAAGGCGGAACACAAATTATTTATAAACGTATCAGGAACTATTTCTAACAACAAAAACACTTCATTTATTTTCACGCGACTTAAACATTAATGATTTATCTGGCTAGATTTATTTACAACGCGTTATTTATATGGCTAGATTTTATGTACACACGGGTTTATTTATGTGGCAGCTTCCGCGTACTTCAAAGCTGGAGTCGGCACTCGGACTTCGACTTCGACTGTCCTCTTATTTCCTTTTCGCGTATTTATATATACACCGGGTAAGTCATCCCGAAAACGTCGAGACCTCGCTCGATCCTTCCAGCAACGCTGAGGTGTTCGCGCGCATAAGCCGCCAAGGTCGTTTCTCGAAGCCTGGGAGGCTGTGAGTCATCCGTCCGCACGTGAACCGGCTCAAGGTCGTGACACTGCCCCCGCCTGTTATTCTGGAATGACCCGGACGCTGAGTCATATGTCTGCAACGGCCCGGCCCCAAGATCGTTACAATACTTACTTACTTACTTACTTACTTAATCTTCTTCATTCCCATTGGAACATAGGTTATTCACGACATGCCTCCACCTCACTCTGTTTTGGGACTCGACCTTAATCTGGTTTAATGTTTTATTGAGCGTGTTGAGTTCCTTGTGGACGCTTCTCCTCCAAGTTTCCTTCGGTCTTCCACGCTTCCTCTTGCCAGCTGGACTCTATTCTAGCGATTGTTTACTTATATCCCTCTGTGGTTTCCTTAGGGTGTGGTCTATCCAGCTCCACTTTCTTTTTCTAATTGTTTTGCTTATAGACTCCTGGTGGGTCCATACCACTTCGCCCACTCGTCTTTTAGTACCATATCGCCCAATCGGAAGTCCACTTCGCCCAATTTTTGATATGTACCACATCGCCCAATACCACTACTTCGCCCACATTTCCACGAGGGACACAACGCCCACAACAGGACCACAACGTCTAAAATCCATTCGTTAGAACTCGGTTAATGCACACATACGTAGCTGGAGATTTCGCCTGCCGACCACTTCGTCAACCTGTCTTTTTGTACCATATTGCCGAACCTTTCCCGAGAGACACAACTCCCAACAGGACCACTTCGTCCACATCTTCGCGAGGGACACAACGCCCACATCGACCACTTCGCTCAACGTTTATATAGACCCACAAAGCCACAACAGGACCAAAACGCTCAAAATCCGTTCGTTAGAACTCGATTATTGCACACGTAAAGTGTTGAATAATAGTGGCAAAGTTCTGTTGCCACAACGGCCAAAATAAATTCGTGCGAACTCTAAAATGTCTTGATTTATTTGTAAGAAAAAAAAATATCTAATATGACCACTTTGCCCTATTAACAATTAATTTTTATTAAGATTTTAAATTTAATTGAAGTCTTGAAATCGTTTGCTCAGATATCTCCGAAACCACTGGTCCGATTTAGACGAAATTTGATGTCTATGGATGCATGGTTTTTGGGCGGATAATTTCCTTGCCAATTTATTATAATTTTTTGGACCTTAATGAAAATCGATTATTATAGGAAATGGCGGCAGTTATTGAAGTAATTTTGGGCTAAACTATATCTCTTAATGATTCTCAATCACAAAATTTACTCAAAGTAAAACTTAAAATTTAACCAATTTGGCCAATTTCAGAATTTTGAAAACTACCATAAGACATCGGTTACTTACTTGATACATCTCAAATTTGAGCTTGCTATAACTGAAAAATAAATTCAGCCTTGCTCACAATTCTTTATACGGATGGGGCCATAATTATACAGTGAATTTATTTTAACGCGCAATGTGGTATTCCCGTTTCCATGAGGAGTTGATTGTTACTATTGTTTCTAAGGGTACGCCACGCCTTGTGTAAATGCGTTTACGGATGGGGCCATAATTATATACAGTGAAAATTCATGAACTGCGAACACGAGTAAATCAGGCCGAATTTACGATTGCCTAAAAAGACGTCAAGACCGATGGACAGTCGATCTAAGGTACTCTGATATTAATCCACGGATCGTCTGCGTTGATTGTTTAAGTAATTGTTCAACGAAGACGAGGCATCCACGCCTAGTGTAATTTTTGTTAATTAACCATTATGTCACAGATAGAATGTATGAGGTACTGTGTTATTTTGTGATTAATTCAGATTTGAAAAACATGATTTTTTA